>JAYESD010000004.1:216460519-216674583 GCA_036927565.1 Tuctoria greenei | reverse complement strand
TTTTAAAAGCTACTGTAAAGATGACTATATAAAGATAGAAAACTGAAATATAGAGTATATAGAATAAGCTTTAAAGTAGGCTTTAAAAGATAAAATATACTTTAAAAATTGCTGCTGCAGATGGTCTGAAGACGGGAGCTGAGCTAGCCAGCCGGTTCATCAGTAGGGGAAAAGGTACAGTGCAGTGCACACCCGCCCGTCGATTTACAGGTCACGTACGTACCGTACTACGGATAGATTACAGGTTGCAAAGGCGACATCAGCTGTTTAGTTTATGGGCCTGTTTGGTTCTATGCCTAAGATGCCTAAGCCTAACGTTAGGTATGCTACACTGTTTTAGGCAGGTGTTTGGTTGTTGACTAAAGTTAGGCGCGCCACAAAAGTTAGGCAACTTTCGCATCCATTGCCTAACAAAAAATTGCCTCAACTGAGGCACTCGAATTGACCGTCTAAACATGCCACACTTTTTTAGGTGCGCCTAAGCTTAGGCTACGGTAAGAAACCAAACAACCGCTAACATTAGGTAGCTTAGGCATGTCACAAGTATGGCAAGTGACTAAAGTTAGGCTTAGACAACTTAGGCATACAACCAAACAGACTATGCGGTAGTGGTCCGCGGCGTGGAGCGTGGCCTCTGATGGTCGTCGGCGGCAGGATAAGGCCGGGTCTCCAACTCGGAGCCAGAAGAGAATAGAGATTTTGTTGACGTTTCCTATGCGCTGACCACCTGCTAGACTGATATATATACGGATGGAAACCGGCGGGGCGAGCGAGTTTGAACGAGGCAGTCGCTGGTTTCTGACAGGCAGAGCTGCTTGCACGAGTGGTGTATTAGGATACCGTTGCTGGTTTGTGACGGTCAGAGCTACTTGGACGAGTGGTGTATTAGTATACCGACAGTCAGAGCTACTACTTCTCCAGATATGCTCCTGAAAATATTTGAGGACTTGCTGTTGCAAGCTGTTCACACACGGGATACAGAGAGGTTGTGCCAAATTTGGCTTCATGGTTGACCCAATGTCCTCACCCTCTCAAATCTGGCTTCTTCTGTGGAGTGTGTGTGGCCTTCGTGTTGACGCTCTCCAACTTGGAACCCGTTGAAGTTTTTTTTTTATATATTATATAACCTGACCGTCGATTTCGTTTGCTAGAAAAACAGATTGCAGTTTGCGTGACGGGGCTTGTTGGCCTCTTCTGTTTTCAGTACAGGCCCTCTATCATGAAGGCACACGATATTTCTTGTCACATTGCTGAATATTTGAAAACTGTTTTCGCGAGCTGCTTGTAATTCATGCTACAGAGAAGAACGTGACAAAGTCAGCTGAAACCTTCGCTTCCGTAACAGTTAACGCAACGGTCTCTCTCCAGTTGGTCAAATCCGTGCGCAGTAGCATCTAAATGAACGGTGAAAACGTATCGACTCGGCGTCATCGTCACATCCCTGGCATGCACTAGCTCTAGGACCAAACGATAGGACCATCTCGGTCAGCTGTAGAACCAGCCCAACGCAGCGGTATTGCGTCCACCGATCAGCCTCGAATTAATTAGTTTTCTCCTGTTTCGTCACACAGGTCATACTCCGACGCTACAATGACAAGACGACGATGGAGCAAATTTCCCTCCTAAACTGCGCCAATCATCCTCATCCATCCATCAAGAGCAGGTCACTGGGACATGGGTCCTTGGCCCTTGTATCGGCCACCTAGCCAAGACAGCGACTTCAGATTATCCAAACTGTGAGGTGATGCCTCTCTTGGCGCAACTATCCCCAGCAGATCCAGAATTGGTATTGCGATTAAACCGAGATTTAGAGATTTTGGGTCCGTCACTGATAGTGACAAGAACCGATAATGCAGACAACAAATCGTGTGCAGTGATTAAAAATGGTCACTATTCGTGACAGCTAGCCAAGCCAAATGGTCGGCTGAAAACTTCAGAACCATCCGTTGTTAGTGATATTCATATGATGTCAATGTAAACTTGTTTAATCTACGAAGTGTACGCCTAGAGTTTTACTTCAGTCTAATAAATGTGCAGAAGCCTTATAAAGTTCTGTATGTCTAAGTAGCAAAGATTACTATTATGCCTGTTATTTATTTAGTTGATCTCGCAGAAGCACCTCAGATTCAGACGAAGCCGTTCAGATTAAAAACACGTGCACGAAACGTTCGCAAAACAAGTCATACTAGATAAAGGAGGAACAGGGGAATGAAGACTCCAGACCTCAAGTAAAAAACAGACATGGTCAGTGATCCAACATTCTCCTATGACTATGACCAGACCAAGCCAGGCAAGGGCACCACCACTACCACCCTAACGTACACAGCTACCATTCAACGCGACAGATTTGAATTACCACCCAAATCTTTGCTAACATCTCGAAAATCCTGGTTCATCTTAACTGCTGTCAGTAGCAAACTTACCAGCCAACCAACACATTCATCACTCACAAGCCGCATTCGTATTCACATAATTAACCAAAAACCAGCTGTTATTCACAGATGATCATCGCCTCACGTCTCCTCACAGAGCCCATCAGGGAATGGAGCAGACGAGATCAAAGACGAGCGAATCAAACTTCAACCACATAGTAGTTCTTGCATCACCTACCCAAGCTAGTAGCTGCCACTGATCCAGTTCCGCAGCCGGGCCCTTGTCGCTGCTCGCGCAGGTAACCAAGTAAAGTCTCAGCCTGCAAAAAATACAGAAAACATTAGATCCACAATTTTTGGGAACACTTTTCAGATTCAACAACATTAAGTCATGCATGGTTAAGCTGCTCCAAGCCAGGGCTTCCACAAGCTAGAAGCTACCTGGAGCCTTCCCCCTTTAGCAGATCGTGGACCGTAGTAATAGACAAATTGGGGGGGGGGGGGGGGGGGGGGGGGGGGGGGACGCGTGGCCTATCTCCATAATGTGAAACGAATCTGGGGGTCAACACCTGATATACATCCACCACCTGGCCTGATGGCTTGCATTAAGCGATTTTGAAAGAAAAGCACAAATCTACCTAAACCACAAGTACATGTACTTTTCAGTACTTGTTGTCTTTCGGGCTTCAATCAGACTTTTAACTGATGAACTGGTTGCATACTACTGTACAATCAGTGGTGAACAGACTTGTCTATGAGACTTCAATCGAATTCAAGTTTTTAACAGGTGATTTGGTTGTGTAGCAATGTGCAATCAGTGGTAACCAGACTGACAAGGGGAATTACTTCAGTCCATCAAATGTTCAAACCACTGAAATGCCATCTACCAAACCAACTATTGTAACTTCAAAATAAAATTTAGCAGGTCACGTTCGATTCCAACAAAGAATTAGCGTATAGAAGGAATTTTAGTTAACGAACTAATGACCTTCATCAAAGAGAGAGAGAGCGGAATAAGAGATTGAAATGGTGCTGTCACTGCGTACCTTGTGCTTGGCACGAGCAGAGCCGGACTGTGATAGCGCGACAAGAGGCGGGATGGCACCCTCTCGTACAAGAAGCGCACGGTTGCGAGGACAGTCGGTGCACAGCTGTAGCAGCGCCACGACGGCGAACTCCTTCTCCCTCGAGGGGCCGTCCTCGATGGCCTCAACCAACGCAGGGATCCCGCCAGCCTCCACCACAGCGTCACGGCCCTCCGCGATGTCCGCGAGGCTGCCCAGAACCACCATCGCCTTCTCGGACGTCCCGCTGCCGCGCTCGCCGACGAGGTGCACGAGCGGCACGACGGCCCCCGCGCTGACGGCGCGCTCCTTGTTCCGGCGCGCGGAGCAGAGGCGGTAGAGCGTGGTGAGCGCGTCCTTCTTGCCGCGCGTGGAGCCCGCGGAGAGCAGCGCGACGAGCGGCGGGATGGCGCCGCACGCGCCGATGGTGGCGCGGTTCTCCTCGGTGCCCGAGAGGCTGAGCAGCGCGCACGCGGCGTTCTGCTTGGCGGCCGCGGTCCCCGTCCGCATCGCGTACACGAGCGGCTTGATGGCCCCCGCCGCGGTTACGGCCGACCTGTTCCGCTCCTCCAGGGAGAGGTTGAGCAGCGCGGTGACGGCGTTCTCCTGCGCCACGGGGTCGGTGCTCCGCAGCAGGGGCACCAGCGCCGGGATGGCCCCCGACACGCCGACCAGCTCGCGGATGTCGGAGCGGTGCTTCGCCAGGAGCCGTATCCTGGCGGCCGCCGCGCGGCGCGCGTCCGGCGCCGCCTCGGGCCCCAGCGCCCGCACGCAAGCCAGCACGAACGGCTCCACGCGCTCGAGCGGCGCCGCGTCCGCCGACAGGTCCATAGACTCCAGCTCGTCCAGATCCACGGCGGCCGCCTCCGGCGCGTCTGATCTGGCCGGCGCCGCTCCCGCAGCAGCGGCCAGCCGTTCGAGCTCCCGGATATGTCCGAGTTGAAGCAGGAGGAATAGCCGGAGAAGTCCCGCGACAGGCCGAGCAGCTCCGTGGCCGCCGCGTTGATGGCGGAGGACGACTTGGCGACGGCCGCGGGGTGCGCGGGCCCCGCGGTGGCGGCCAGCTCGCTGAGGTGGAAGTCGATGACGGAGTCGGTGAGGTTCTCGATGTCCGAGTCGTCCGTGCCTCCTCCGCCGCCACCCCTGGGGGAGCCCGGGGCGGAGTCCGGCTGCAGCAGCGCGGAGCGGATGGTGCGCATGGAGTGGCCCGGGCGGCGCTGCGGCCGCGACGGCGACGGGGCGCAGAGGCTCTGCCCCGGCGAGGGCGAGGGGATCTGGGAGCCGGCGAGCGAGACCATGGCGGGTTGGCTGTCGAGGGAGCGGGTGACGATGAGGAGGGGGGGGGGGGGACAGGTGGTGGGGATGGCCGTGTGGTTGAGCGTTCCCTGTACTGATGCCTATACGTACGTATACGCTTTCGCAGATGCCGCTGTGTTGTGGTATGCCCGTGCACAGCACAGTGGTCGCGCGCGCAGTCCAGCGACGGAACGGAATGAGGTGCGCCGAGTGCGGTGTGGATCTTTGTACCCCGCTTTTGCTCCGGCTTGACGTCGCGCACCATTCCAGCCACCTACTCCACTTTGCTTTTGCAACTATTCAAATGACATGCGGGGCCGGGGCAGCGCGCAACGCGTGGCTGTCGGTGTCAGTGAGTTGGAGTGGAGTGCCAGTGAATGCTGAACGCCACCACCAGTTTATGTTTACTTTTTTTGTGAGAGTCTAGTTTATTTTTTACTTTTTGGTTGCCGGCCGGCGGTCACGAGGAGCAGGGGAAGCGAGCAACAAGGAATCGCTTCCCATTTGTTCCTTCCTTGTTCGCTGTTGCGCCCCGCGCCGTGCCAGATTTAACGGAACGGGCCACAAGACGACGATGCTGCCACGGCGCGGCGCGCGCCCGCCCGTCCCGGACCGCGACAGCGACCGCGGCGGTGTCGTTCGCCTCGTCTCATCTCGTCTCATGGGACGGACGGCTTGTTGGAGTTCAGCATGGGCTGGGGAGTGGGCTGGACTGAGTGCGCGCGCGCGGGGCAAATCCAGCTGGGGTCGGGCCGGCGGACCGCAGATCTGGCGGTCTCGGTTTGTTTTCCCTTTTTTTCCTCACCGGAAATGCTGCGGCATTCGACATATTTTTGCAAGACGCCGCCGCGTGGCGACTGGCGAGCGGGGTGGAGGTGGAGGTGGACGGACGCTTGCAGCACGCCGCGCCACGTGCTGGCGCGTGCACCAAAGACGGCTGAAATGCGCTGTCGATCCACACTGCCCTGAAATCTTTTTTTTCCTAAAAACACTGCTCCGAAATCGTGTGAGGCCTCGGAGGTTGTTTGGTTAAATGCTCTACAAGGTAGTACCAAGTCAGAGTTATGCCGAACCTTGTTGAAGTGATGGTTGTTCCTTAAAAACACAATTACAGAACATACGTATGAATACTTACCCCATACGAGTGAATAAACCGTCATAAATACACGCAAGCACAACTGTCTTATAAATTGCACCTGAGTTCTAAGCTCAATGCTTCTTATTTGTAACATGGTCTGAAACTTAGACTGCATTAGTCACCTGCAGCGATCTTGTTAGTTGCATATCAGAATTCCTTCATGGCTTCATGATATTACTAGATGTTTTCCCCCTTCAGATGAAATGGTTTTGATAAGCGCGTATGCATTTTGAGGGAGTGAGCTCGGAAGCAAGAACAACTAAGAACACAGTGTTACAACAACAAAATCCATCAACGTATTTCTAATATTGATGGGTCTGCGCCTACACATTTAATGTTCAGTAATATGATTTACAGATGGAAGTGTCTGCATTTGCAGACTCGATACTCGATCAGTTAAGTCAGCTACCGTCCTTTCAGCATCATGTTCTTCTCCAGAATATATTTGCCCTCTTTATATTTCTGGACCTCGTTATAGGCTTTCTCCTGTACTGGATAGGCAGACAACTTAAAATGATATTAACAAACACCATAGTTACACAACACAACATCCACGTGGGAAACAGTTTTTTTTTTCAAAAAAAAATCTGAATGAACATATTTTCTTGTTCCTATGTGCATGTGTTCAATGACAAACAGACAATGCAACCAAAGGTCTCAAATCTGTCAGTCAGAACTGGTCTGATTGAAATGGAAATGGCAACTAGATAGTACAAATTATCAGTAAAACTCGTGCTTCTAGATATATTGAATTCATTATAGCACAACGATTCGCTTTTTCTTTATGGAGAGGCAGGTAAACCAATATACCTGCGCTATGACTCGTGAATAAATGCTCTTCAACTTGCTTAACTAAAGCAATTGTTGATCATCTATATAGTTAACTTGCATATTTCCATGCTCATTTTAACCATCCAAGAATAAAATCATTGAATCATATGTCACACAATGATAGAAAATTACTCTTCTGTGAATAAGCCTACATGACATGTATGCATGCTGAATTAACATAGTCCATTCCAATAGAATTCCAGCTGAAGTGGTCCTCTATGTGTGTTATGATCACCTCACATCCTATTATGCATAATACGATGGAAAATGCCTAACATATAGCTTGATTCAGAACATATTTATGATATTCAAGCTATCAATCTTTCATAACATCAAGGCAAATATATTTTGCAGGATGCTGTTAGGATGCCTAAAGTCAAGCCATATTCAATTTCACAAGACACTATTAAGATACCTATCATCTTTGATGGGAAGAAAGCTAAGGCACATTGTTGACCAACCTGTTTGCTCTAAGAAACCTACATTATAGTTTCAAATGACTTACACATTTTTTTTTGAATCAGATTATATCCATTCCCATTAAAAACGGAAATACGAGTACATCGATAGTTCATCACGCACTGAGACAGCGCAACCCTTCCTCCGATCAACCAGAGGGAAAGAGGACATCACATCCTGACCATCACCAACATAAGAGCTACTAACCTTAAGCTAAAATCCATTACCAGACACACTACCATTATAGCATGAAAAGCAAGCCAACCCTACCAAAGCAGAACTGAAGTAAACTGCAGTCAACTCCTTTATTATATATTACAAATTTTCCGGTTGGACTGCCAAATGCCATCATCCTCTTTTCATCCCATTAAGAAGTCGCAGGATCAGTTCTTCAGCTTCTGCTTCCCAGGTGGATCATCCTTGTCTTCATCTCCAACTCCTTTCCCCTCTTTATCATCTTTCCCCTCCAACGCCAGGACCTGTACTTTATACTTCTTCATCACTGAGATTGCAGCTTTCATCATAGAATCTGCACCAGCCAAGATTTTATTCTGCATTCCTTCAGGATAAAGACCTGACCAATAGGACATTAGCGAACAAGCGAAACAGACGATATCACAGGGGTGATTAATTCTCTTATTCTCGAAACATGTTTTATTTCTGGTCTTCCAGATGGACCAGCTTATAGCTGCCATACCCAATGTATACACCTATTCTCCGCCAGACAAGGCACTCTTAATCCAAACCCAGTATTGAGATAAGGTTGAAGGTCTGGTATTACACTCAAAGCATAAGGCCACCACATCCCAAACCACCCTAATAACAGAGCATGTAAACATTAAGTGGTCTACAGTTTCAATATCTGAACAAAAACAACAACTGGGGTCACCTTGCCACTTCCTTTTTATCATATTCTCGTTGGTCAGAATTGCTTCGTTTTCGAGCAGCCAAAGAAAAACTTTAATTTTAGGAGGGACCTTAGCTTTCCAGATGTGGTTAAAATTTTCACCTATTACCTGCCTAGACAAATGGGTATAGACAGAATTCACAGTGAACCGGCCAGATTTATTCCACAGCCAATTGGATTCATCTCCCCTATCTGTAAAATTTTGCCTATTCAACAAAACAGCTAGGGAGTACCACTGATTCAGCAAAATTTCAGGCAAATTGACTTTGAATTGAATCACCCAATTAGATTCAGCACAACTAGCAACAGAAATATCTTGATTGGTACATAGATCAAACAATACTGGGAAGATTAGGCAAAGAGGTTTTTCAAGCAGCCAAATATCCTTTCACAGTCTGATCCTTTTGCCATTACCCAATTTAAACTTTCTCCCACTCATATATAACTTCCTGACTTTTAAGAGGTCAGTCCAAATGGGAGAGTCAGATTGCCTGTGTTTGATATTTCCAATGGGTCTATCCTTCACATATTTCTTTTTAATAATTTCTTGCCATAACCCCTCTTCATTTTCGATTTTCCACCACTGTCGGTACCCTAAAAACCGTACACCCCCTGAGGTTACAAAGATCTCGAGGGAAGGTCGTCTACTTGGATTGAAGACCCTCGGAGGCCCACTTGTCAGACATGACCGGACCTGCTTCTCCAACATGGTTAATCCCTAGGTCGCCACGTGTACTGCCAAACCGGAGCTACCGCCCACAAGGGGGAAGCTCCGGACCACGTACCGAAATGGCACCTCCAGACTTAACCCCTAACCGAGAGAAGCTCTGGACCTGACACGTGTCAGATAGCTCCGGAGCTACCTGCTTCCCACAGCAAGCTCCGGAGCTGCCACGTATCCAAACGTCGGAGCTAGCAGCCTCTAACCTCCGGAAGACCTTGTAACGGCTCCGGATCTTCAAAGGAGGGCCAATGACTTCAAGACCTGATTAAATGTCATTAATGCCATATTAATGACACTTAAACGGAAGATCTTAACACCTGTAACGGCGTTGTCGGAGCCCGTTACAGGATTATTAACAACAATTAATCGTGTATCAATACTAGTAACCGCCGGGGTCACATGTCGGGCCAGGCTAGCTTGTAACGGCCTGTCCTTGTACTATAAAAGGACATGCTAATGATACACTCAAGGAGGACAGACGTTCACAGAGGTGAACAAGCGATCATACTTGACAAGCTAATACAACACCAACACACCCGTGGAGTAGGGTATTACGCTCAGGCGGCCCGAACCACGTAAGTCCTTGTGTCTCCTGCGTTAAATCGCAATTCATCTTCTTGAGTCTCCGCGCGCCCATACTGAACCACAAACTCTTTCAACACTTTAGCAGTGTCAGGAGATCTGCCGACTCCAACAGTCGACAGTTGGCGCGCCAGGTAGGGGGCGCCTGAGATTTTCGAGAATGGTGAACTCCGCGGCTGGATCATCCAACGGCCAACCTGCTGCTCAGGTTGTTGGGGGCAATCCCTCCAACAGGCAGCCACCAGCAGGAGCCACACTCGCACCACCACCACCTTCTCCGGCAAATCGTGCTGGACAACGTGATGGTGCGCCGGCGTCACTTACTGCGTCGGCAAGTCATGACAACCCGGAACACGCGCTCCATGCAGCGCGTGCTCTTCTCCAACGTCCACCACCTCCAGATGCATCTCGAGATGCAATGGAGCAGTGGAGGGCCGATGTGGAGCATTTGGTCGCAGCAGCGGCCGAACGCCTCAACAACCAGGGTCCTCCTCCTTCAGGACGGGCCCCGTCGCAGCGGCGGACTTTGTGTGGAAGACTTGGTCCGCACGTCTCCAACAACAGGAGACGATCTGCGTCACAGCAGGTGACGTCTTTGCCCTCTGGGGCACGACGCACCCATACGGTATCCAGGCTTTCGACTCATGACCTCCAGGCGGAGCTTGATCGCCGATACCACCAGCAAGATGGCCGTGTCCATATTGAGCGAGCTCGTGAAAGACGGGAAGCTCAGGACCTTTCTACTCTGGAAGGAGTAGGAGGAGGCTGTTCAGCCCTAGCCATGCACCTGCGCATGGTTAGATGGCCACAGAAGTTCCGGCCACACCTGCCGGAAAAATTTGACGGGACTGTCAACCCCGCCGAATTCCTTCAGATATACTCCACTGCAATCTTGGAAGCTGGAGGAAACGAGGCTGTAATGGCCAATTACTTTCCAGTGGCCTTAACCGGGACCGCCAGGTCCTGGTTTATGAGCCTTCCACCCAACTCTATCAACAGTTGGGAGGAGCTGTGCCGTCAGTTCACTGCTAACTTCGGGAGTTCATACACCCGACCAGGCACTGAACTGGACCTTTTTGCGGTCATGCAAAAAGGGGGAGAATCTTTGCGGTCCTTCATCCAGAGGTTCTCTCAGGTACGCAACACAATCCCTTCTATCTCAAGCGCTTCTGTCATTGTGGCATTCAGACAGGGCGTACGGGACAAGAAGATGTTGGAGAAGCTGGCGATCAAAGAGATCACCAGCATCACGGAACTCTTTAGCCTGGCAGACAAATGTGCCAGAGCTGCGGAAGGCCGTGAAATGCACTCCAAACCAGCCTCGGAGGATCACAAGAAATCCTCCAAAGAAGAAGCTGCTACCTCCGGAGGTGGCAAGAAGAAAAAGAAGACCAACGACAAGAAGAAGTCGTCGGCCAGCACATCCAACGTTGCAGCTGCTGCAACTCCTGGTGGTCGGGGGCCACGCCCCGAGATGCGACCTCGACCGTCTTCCGAAGACGGCGGCGAACCCAAAGTGTGGTGTCCCATTCACAAAACGGGCAGCCACGGTTTGGAAGACTGCCGAGAGGTCCAAAACCTTGCCGAGCGCTACAACAAGCGCCGGGAAGGGTCCCCTTTCCGACAGAGGGAAGAAAAACATAAGGTCGACGAAGCTCCGGCTGAAGAGGAGTTAGGGTTTCAGGATCCCAAAAAGGTCCTGAAGGCCGTCTACACCTCCGTCGACGATGACTCTGACGTCTCTGACAACGAGCGTCGGAAAACCATGAACACCATTTTTGGTGGATCATGGGGCATCACCTCCCGTCGCGTCATCAAGACTATGTGGCGGGATATGGCCGTTGTAGCTCCTACAGCTAGACCGGAGCCACATCGAAAGTGGATGGACACATCCATCACTTTTGATGCTTCGGACTGTCCTCGAAGCATGGTCGGAGCTGGACAGTTACCTTTGATGGTATCTCCCACCATCAATAACATCCAGCTCCATCATGTTATGGTGGACGGAGGTTCGTGGCTGAACCTCATAAGCTTTGAAGCTTTTACCAAGCTTTAGCTCTGACCTTTGGATCTCCAGCCCTCTCGACCTTTCTCCAGAGTAGGTCCGGGGGCCATTACCCCACTCGGAGCTATAACTCTCCCCGTTACCTTCGGGACACGGGAGAAGTATCGTACCGAGAAGTTGGTCTTCGACGTCACTCAGATCAACTTACCATTCAATGCCATCTTGGGTAGACCTGCCCTATACAAATTTATGGCAGCTGCTCATTATGGATACCTGGTGTTGAAGATGCCAACACCAGTAGGCGTTCTCCGGATCCGCGGAGATCGCACCGCCGGAGTAACTGCTCTGGAGGAGCTCCATGCACTCACCACGGCGCAAGAGGAGGACTTCAGACAGGAGCAAGCTCCGAAACCCCCGAGCATTCGTCAACGAGGCTCAACCTTTGCACCCCGTGTGCAGCCAAGCGGCGACACCGACATTCCCGTCAAAGTCGTCCAAATTGGTTCCGATGCCGCTCAAACCACCCGTATATCGGGAGGGTTGAACGACAAATAGGAACTCGCGCTCATCACTTTCCTCCGGGCTAATGTTGACGTGTTTGCCTGGCAACCGTCACAAATGCCTGGGATCCCCAGGGAAGTGATTGAGCACAATCTGAAGATTTACCCCGATGCTCGGCCTGTGCATCAGAAGCCTCGGAAGCAATCCGTAGAGCGACATAACTTCATCCGACGAGAAGTGAAGAAGTTGCTCGAAGCCGGATTCATCCGAGAAGTCTTCCATCCAAAATGGCTGGCAAACCCAGTCATTGTGCCCAAGGCCGGCGGGAAGCTTCGGATGTGCATCGACTACACCACACTGAATAAGGCATGTCCAAAAGATCCATTCCCACTACCTAGAATAGATCAGATAGTGGATTCCACCTCCGGGTGTGAGTTACTGTGTTTCCTAGACGCATATTCTGGGTATCATCAAATCAGGATGTCTAGGGAGGATGAAGAGCATACTTCATTCATCACAGTAGATGGATTGTATTGTTACACAGCCATGCCATTTGGTCTCAAGAATGCAGCTTCAACTTTTGTACGAGCTATGTACAAAACTTTTGAAGAACTCATCAGAGACATAGTGGAAGTGTACGTCGATGACATCGTGGTTAAGGTCAAGAACAAGGAGTCCCTCTTGGACACCTTACAGGCTGTCTTCGACAAGCTGCGGGCCACCCGCACGAAGTTAAACCCAGACAAGTGTGTCTTCGGGGTTAGCTCCGGAAAACTTCTTGGTTTCCTGGTAAGTCACCGGGGCATAGAGGCAAATCCGGCGAAGATAAAAGCCATCGAAGACATGCGGCCACCAACCCGCATCAAAGACGTCCAAAAGTTAACTGGGTGTCTAGCGGCCCTCAGCCGGTTCATATCAAGATTGGCGGAACGGGCACTTCCCTTCTTCATGTTGTTGAGGAAGTCCGGACCATTCCAATGGTCCGAAGAAGCAGAGAAGGCATTCCAGGAGCTGAAATAGTTCCTCACCACTCTACCAATTCTGGTAGCTCCGAACCCTGGTGAGCCTTTGTTGCTTTACATTTCAGCTACCGACGAAGTCGTCAGTATGGTTCTGGTTGCGGAGAGACCGGAACTACCCCATACTCAGGAATCCAGACCCCTTCGGGAGGGTCCGGAGGTTCTTGAAAGTGAGTCTGGGTCCCAGCTCCCAGACTCAAATCCACAAGAAGTCACTTCAGAAGACCCAGACTCCTCTAAGAGGGTCCAGGTCATTTTTGAAGAAGCTCCGGGTTCCTCCAGCCAGAACCCGGAGGTCCCCGAAGAGAATCTGGACTCCTCCGAGAGGGTCCGGATCAATAAGGAGGAAGCTCCGGACCCCTCCGGGAGGGTCCGGACCATTCAACGCCCGATATACTTCATCAGTGAAGTATTACATGATGCCAAGACTCGATACCTAGAGGTGCATAAGCTGCTTTATGCAGTTCTTATTGCCTCCAGGAAGCTTCGACACTACTTCCAAGCTCACAAAGTCTCGGTGGTGACCTCCTATCCACTTCAAGCGATCTTGCATAATCCCAATTCAACTGGGAATATTGCAAAGTGGGCAGCGGAATTGGCTGAATTCGATCTCGAATTCATTCCGAGGCAAGCAATCAAGAGTCAAGCGTTGGCAGATTTCGTGGCGGAATGGACTCCCTCTCCATCAAACCCTGGGGGCCCCAGCGAGCAGAAGACAGAACATCAAGCTCCAACCTTCACCGAGCCTCACTGGACCCTCTACTTTGATGGCTCCATGCAGAAGCAGGGGGCCGGAGCTGGAATCCTTCTCCTTGCACCGACTGGGGAAAAGGTAAAATACATGGTGCACCTTGACTTCAAGGCAACCAACAACATGGCGGAGTATGAAGCACTCATCTAAGGATTAAAGGTGGCACTGTCATACGGTGTCAAGCAACTGCTGGTCAAAGGAGATTCACAGCTCATCATCAAGTAGGTGAAGGGTGAATGCTCCTGCAATAATCTCCAGCTAGTTGCTTACCTCCTTGAAGTCTAGAGGCTTCAGAAGGACTTTGAAGTCCTAGACCTCCACCATGTTCAGCGTGCCCACAACACTGAAGCTGACAAACTCTCGACCAAAGCGTCAACCGGAGCTCTGGCTCCTGACGGAATCTTTGTCCGGAGGTTGTCAAAACCCACAGTTCAGCCTGCCGAACTGAACGAAGGGGGTGAGATCGGCATCCCGAAGCTGACGGTCCCGATGGCCCTGTTACCATGGCAGCCATCAAGGGTCGTAGGTGCTGCCGGAAGCTCCGAGCGACCCAGCACGCAAGACTCAAATGCTCAAGTCAGTTCCGATGCATGGATCTCGGAGATTCGGAACTACTTGAAAGACAACATCCTTCCTGACGATGATGTATCCGCTGACTGGGTAGTCAGATTGGCTAAAAGATACACGCTGGTAGAAGGGGATCTCTACCGGCGCGGTGCCAACGGCATCCTAATGCGGTGCATTACAAGGGAAGAAGGCTGCAAGCTCCTCGCAGAAATCCATGGAGGCGAGTGTGGGAACCACGCATCTTCCCGCACGCTGGTCGGAAAAGCCTTTCGGCATGGCTTCTACTGGCCTACAGCGCTCCAGGATGCCACTGAGCTGGTGAAGAAATGCGAAGCATGCCAATTTCATGCAAAGCAAATTCATACACCTGCTCAGCCCTTACAGATGATACCTCCTACATGGCCCTTCGCTGTGTGGGGGATGGACATCTTGGGACCCTTCCCAAGAGCCGTCGGAGGTTACAAGTTCCTGTACGTCGCCATTGACAAGTTCACCAGGTGGCCAGAAGCAACTCCAGTTGTGACGATCAACAAGCAGTCTGCTATCAACTTTCTGCAATCCATTGTGAGCAGATTTGGAGTCCCAAACAAGATCATCACTGATAATGGGACTCAATTCACAAGCTCTGCATTCCAAGGATATTGCGAAGACCTCGGCATACAAGTTTGCTACGCCTCCGTAGCTCATCCAGCCAGCAATGGCCAAGCCGAGAGAGCAAATGCAGAAATCCTTAAAGGACTCAAAACGCGCACCTATGAGCGCTTGAAAAAGCACGGAGCCAGCTGGATCGAAGAGCTTCCGCCCACTTTATGGGCCAACAGGACTTCTCCAAACCAGTCAACCGGAGAAACACCCTTCTTTGTGGTGTACGGAGCTGAAGCAATCCTTCCTCCGGAAATCACCTTGGGTTCGCTCCGGGTCCGGACCTTCGACGAAGCCGCGCAGGACCAGCTCCGGCGCGAAGACCTAGACCTCCTCGAGGAGGGAAGGTGCCAAGCAGCTGTTCGGAATGCCCGATATCACCAAGCTCTACGGCGTTATCACCAGCGGCATGTACACAACCGACAGCTCGAGGAAGGCGATCTGGTGCTACGGAGAATACTATCCAGAGAAGGGTTAAACAAACTCTCCCCCGACTGGGAGGGGCCCTTTCGAGTGATCAAAGTATCCCGTCCCGGAAGCGTTCGCTTGGCTACCGAGGATGGGACACCTCTCCCAAATCCTTGGAACATCGAGCACCTCCGTAAGTTCTACACTTAATACCACGGGGGTGTGTCTTGAGTAACTTGAGATGTATGTTATAGAGTCATTGTACAGAGTCGGGTAGTTCCTCCGGGAGAGCAGCCGGACCTTTCCCGAAAGGTCCGCAAAGCTCATGCAGCACTTGTCACAGTCTCCGGACTAAAAGTGTGGCTAACTATCCTGGGTCAAACGAGAAACCAAACACACTTAGCCTGGTTTCGTACCCTAAGAGTGTACTTGTTTCCCCTGTACCCCGAACCTATAATGAAAGACATCTTCATGTGAAATAGACTCCACGTGCATTCATTTTGTGCAGGCTCGACATTTTTATTTCTTGTCTATAACAGAGACGTGCAATTCTTAAGAAATTTTTAGTTCGACCGGTTTATATATGATTCGAGTTGTATTGTCAGATCTTTTGGATTTAAATATCGTTTATGGCCAACTCACCTGAAAGCCGCCAAGCCAATCTAGGGTCGGAGTGTGCTATCGACTTAGCCTGGTCAAGCACCCTAAGTACGCCACTCTACCTACACCCCGGCAGGCCGAAGTAAGGCGGGTCCATGGACAATTGGATCTAAGAGAAAAGACAACGCATCCGGTTGTATTTAAAATCGCGTTCAACTTAAAATTTTCTTGAGAATCGTAAGCCGCGACGAAATTATAGATAAGGAACGAATTTTACCATTTTTCTCGGCTTAAGTGTGCAGGAAAAATAAACTCTACGTTGATGGAGAAAAGCCGGAGCTAACCAAGCTCTGACTCCCTCAATGGGGGTCAACCGTCGACGATGAGTAAAAGATGGTGAGAAGACCCCGTAAATGGAGTCTGCTGCCAACAAACCAAGTGTTGGCAAAGGTCACTGCCGGAGCTACTAAGCTCCGACACCTTGGAGGACTAACTATCAACGCTCTACGTGTTGATAGAGGCTATTGCCGGAGCTACCAAGCTCCAGCAATGGACAAAGCCGGAGCTAACCAAGCTCTGACAACCTCAGGGGACCTTCACTATCGAAGACTTCAGACCTAAATTCTACAAGTTCGGAGCAAATGCGTCTTCAACAAAACTCAATATCCTTATGGTACATGTTCACAATCAAATTGTGTACATCTATCAGGGGGGCAAGTGAAGATAAAGATGTTGAAGACAAAAAATGAAATTCGCAAAAATTTGGGGATTTCATCTGGAGACAGACGGTTACATCTGGAGACAAGGGATTACAAAATTGAGGAAGAAGAAGAGAAAATACAAGTGAGAGCTAAAGAGATGGTCCTAGACCCTATGGAAGAACTCGGCGACCTTCTGGGCGACCTCCAACACGCTGGCTTGGGTAGCTTCGCCTTCTCCTTCGACGGGGCCTTCAAGCACCGGGTCCAGAGGAAATTGAGGGTTCCAGCTGGTGTAGCACGTCAGCACATATTCTATGACGTTCCTCGCCAAGGATTGCCCCTCGACTTCCAGTTGGTCCACGATGACGTCGCCCACCTTGGAGAGCTTGCTACCTGCTGCACTCAATGCCTGCAGCGCAAGGTCCGGCTCCGGCTCCGGATCATCCGGGCGCACGGGGCTGAAACCCATCGGCGTCAGCGCATCATTGGCCTTGCCCAGGAACTCCCAAATCTGCAGGGAGTCCGCCGTCCTCAGGCTCTTCACCTCTTCCAGGGATCTCTTGGCCGCCGTCAGTTCGGAATTCTCACGGACGAGGCGCTCAACTTCTTTGGCGTTTTGCTGAATCTTTGCAGCAACCCGCCTCTCAAGTCTTCCGAGCTCCTCCTCCCGGAGGTGGATATTGTTCCGACGATCGACCAGGTCCTTCTCCCTAGCCTCCACTTTCTTCTCCCGGGCAACAAGGGCACACTCGTATTCGTAGAGTTCCTGCCCCCGCACCCAGGTCTTCTCCTCTTCCTCGAGGCAGCGCTCTTCCAACTTCTTAGTGCGCTCCTCGAGGCCCTTGTCAGCCAGAGCTACTTTCTCGGCGAGCTCCTCTTCCCGTCTCAGGACGTCATCCCGTAGCTCCAGGAGTTTTTGCTCTTCGTCCTCGAGCCGTCTCTCCCTCCCTTCGAGTGCCTCTCGACGCTTGATGAGTGCGGCGTTGATGGCCTCAAGCTGCTCGTACCGAGCATTGGCCGCGTCGTTGGCAGCCTTGGCCTGATCGTGGATCTCCTGGGATTGAGCGTCAAGGGCATGGGTCATGCTCTCCCTCTCATCCAGCAGCTTGTTCCAGTACTCCAAACGGATCTTCTCCCGCTTGATCCACTCCTTGTCGTCCGCTAGCCTAGACTACGCCAGCTTAGTCTCGAAGTGGAGCCGATTACGCCACCGCCTAAGGGTTTGGCGCTCCTCTTCAAGAGCCTTGCTGTCGTGGAAGAAGGCCAGTTGGACCTGACGTAGACTGGAGCAGGCGTTGTCGATAGATATCGACAGCGGGATGGGCTCCGGACCTGCTGGGGTCTCCTCCACTGGTTCCAGTGGGTCTTCACATACAAAAATTGGGTCCCACTCTACAAGAGCGGAACCCTGAGCTTCCAAGGCGCTAGGGCCTTCCTCCGGGATGGCCTCAGTCGCCATCGAAGAAGGCCCTGCCGCCAAGTCTTCATTCGCCCCCTCGGGCAGGGGGCCAACGACTTCGTTTAGGCACTCCGGCTCGGCCACAGGTACCATCAACGTCGTCGCCTCCGGAACAGGAGCTGCTACAGGCTCCGACCGGGACACCTCTTCCGAGGGAGGCTCGAGCTCCCTCGCCTCTTCAACCGCTGGCTCTGTGACAGGCGCTCCAACAATAACCAGCTCAGCGACCGGTGCTTCGGGGGTAACCGGATCCACTGCCGGAACTACCTCGACTTCCGGCTCGTATGCCGGAGCTTCCGTCACCTCCGGTTCAATCGCCGGAGCTTCGACAAGTTCCGGCTCCGAGGCCGGGACTACTACTTCTTCCGGCTCTACAACCGGAGCTTCCACTACTGCAGCACCAGGACCCAGAGCTTCCACCTCCGAGACAAGTGCCGCTGGTGTGTCCTCACTCCCGTGGTCCGGCGCTACCACGGGAAATTCTGGGGACGAGTCGAGGTTCATGACCACGACAGCTGGCGCCGGAGCTGTCGCAGCCTCAGCCACCACCTGGGGCGGCATTGGGACAGGAGCAGAAGCCCCCGCGGCCTCAGACATCGTGGCCGAGGGTGGAGCTTCACTCCCCTTCTTGGGGACGCTGCAGAGGATGGATAAAGAAAATTAACAAACAATCGCTACAACTAAAAAGTTAACCAAGGTAAAGATCAAAAATTACCTTGGAAGGCTTCCGCACCAGCTTGCGCGGAACCTTTTTCCCGGACGTTCCGGGCTGGCCATGGTCGGCGTAGGAGCTCCGGGAGGCCCCCCAGAACTTGTTGCAGCCACGGGCGTTTCCCGGGTCGAGGCTCTCCTCGATCGGGAAGAACCCCTGGACCTGGAGGCTCCCACCGCCCCAGGTGCCGGAGTCGTGCACCCGGAGCTAGCACCCCCGGAGGGTTCCACCACGGGGACAGACGCGCTCCGGGAGGATCCTACTGCAGGAACAGTCTCGTTCCGGGAGGACCCCACCACGGGGACAGTCGCCACGGCGGCAGAAGATCTTCCCCCTGGGGAGAAGGAACCGAAGTGGAAGTAGCGGGTCTGACGGACCTTCCGTCGGCATGTCATAGCTTCCTCTTCCGACTCTCCGGCTCCTCCGCTAGCTCCTTGCCCTTGTCAATGACCTCGACCCTCGGCTGTGGAGCAAGGACCGAGCCGTCTTCGGGCACCCCAGGGATTGCCACCCGGGTGGTTGGTCTTCTCTCGATGACACCAAGGTCGTCAAGCGCAGGCATCGTCCGTCGGAGCTCTCTGCTGAACTCCACTTCCACGTTCAGAGGGAGAAAGGCCGAAGGCGGAGTCAAGTAATCTCCGTCAACGTCGATGCCGTGCTGGAATTTCTTGAGGTGGAATTCCAAGGTCTTCCCCACCATGTTGGACTTCAACCCGGTCTCAACCCGGTCCTCGTCCATCACGCTGTTGAGAGCCCAGGCGAGCTTCTCCCTCCTCTTCAGCGGCGCCCACCTGTTGGTCAGGAAGTTGCAGAACACCGCCTGGGGAGTCAATCCTCCCTCCACGCATCGGCGGATCCTGGTCAGGACAGGGTCGAAAGATTCTGCCAGCACCGGAACTTCACTCCATATCGACGTGTCGATGCCGGGCAGACCGTCTGGCAGCTCCAACCGCTCATGCTCCTCCACCCTGACGACTATCCAATCTTTCTTCCAGTCATCCCACTTCCCGGAAGGGAACGACCGGAGGTACTTGAATGGGCACTTCTTGCGCTTCACAAAGTAGTAGAAGCTAAGGTACTCATTGCTCCGGCCGGTGGTGTGAACGGTGAAGAAGGTTCGGAAGAGCTCGACGCAGGGGGGGATGCCCACCCACATCTCGCAGAAGTGGACAAAGATGGACACGAGGAGAATGGAGTGAGGGCCAAGGTGGTATAGCTGCAGACCATAGAAGTCTAGCAGCATCAAAAAGAAAGAAGAAAAAGGTGGGATCAGCCCCACCATGGCGTACGAAGAAAAATACACCATCTCGCCAGCGCGCTCCTTCTCAAAGGGGAGCTCCCCGCCGGCGCGGACCAAGCGGTTGAAGAAGTCCGAGGACCACCCCATGAGGGCCCGGACCTTCTTCAAATCGTTGTCGGTCTTCACGCGACTCTCACGCAGACCCAACTCCATCGCGGCACAGCTAGGCAAGAGAAGAGGAGCAAAGTACGAGTCGGGAGTTTGAGCGCAAGATCAGATGAGAGGCGTAAAGAACTCCCGACGGTGCGCGCTTTTCTTCTTAAGTAAGCCCTCGCAATGTTTGGATGGAAACCGCAGGGAAGTCGAAGATACTACTCAAGAATTCAACCCAGCCGATAACAAGAGGGCCCGGGACCACCCCGACGATCAAGTCGAGGCTCTTACCCAGGCGAACGGTTGTCATCACGAGGTGGGAAACCCAAAGGCGGCGGCCTGACAAGGCGCGCGGAACCGATACGGTTTTTGTATCGGGAACCGGCGACCTTCAATTGCGTGAGATCCGCACGTCAAAGATCTCATCTGCCGCCTGAGGTGCGCCACGTGGCGGGATCTAACTGTAAAACCCTGCCAACGGCACCTCCGAAGACCCTTGAAGACCCAGTTCAAGAGTTGCAAGGATGGACCCACCTCCGGCGGAACGACTTCACCCCAGTGACCTTCCTCGGAGGTAGGTCCAGGGGGCCACTGTCGGTACCCTAAAAACCGTACACCCCCTGAGGTTACAAAGATCTCGAGGGAAGGCCGTCTACTTGGATTGAAGACCCTCGGAGGCCCACTTGTCAGACATGACCGGACCTGCTTCTCCAACATGGTTAATCCCTAGGTCACCACGTGTACTGCCAAACCGGAGCTACCGCCCACAAGGGGGAAGCTCCGGACCACGTACCGAAATGGCACCTCTGGACTTAACCCCTGACCGAGAGAAGCTCCGGACCTAACACGTGTCAGATAGCTCCGGAGCTACCTGCTTCCCACAGCAAGCTCCGGAGCTGCCACGTGTCCAAACGTCGGAGCTAGCAGCCTCTAACCTCCGGAAGACCTTGTAACGGCTCCGGATCTTCAAAGGAGAGCCAAGGACTTCAAGACCCGATTAAATGTCATTAATGTCATATTAATGACACTTAAACGGACGATATTAACACCTGTGACGGCGCTGTCAGAGCCTGTTACAGGATTATTAACAACAATTAATCGTGTATCAATACTAGTAACCGCCGGGGCCACATGTCGGGCCAGGCTAGCTTGTAACGGCCTGTCCTTGTACTATAAAAGGACAGGCCAACGATACACTCAAGGAGGACTGATGTTCACAGAGGTGAACAAGCGATCATACTTGACAAGCTAATACAACACCAACACACCCGTGGAGTAGGGTATTACGCTCAGGCGGCCCGAACCACGTAAGTCCTTGTGTCTCCTGCGTTAAATCGCAATTCACCTTCTTGAGTCTCCGCGCGCCCATACCGAACCACAAACTCCTTCAACACTTTAGCAGTGTCAGGAGATCTGCCGACTCCAACAGTCGACAACCACCATTTAACCAACAGGCTTAGATTAAGGTTAAAGATGTTCTTCACTCCCAAACCTCCTCTTTTTTTTCTCTGGACACACCAATCCCACTTAACTAAATGGTATTTTTTCTTATCACCTCCTCCTTGCCACAAGAAACGCCTCCTGGCTTTATCAATATTATTTATAACAGTTTTTGGGAGGAGGAACATTGACATATGATAAGTTGGTATGCTAGAAAGGCAAGAGTTGATCAGGAGGATTCTACCAGCCATTGATAAAGCACTACCTTTCCAACTATCCATTTTTTTCTTAACTTTTTCTTCCACTGTTTGCCAATCAACTACATGGAGTCGACTGGCAGAAACAGGGACTCCCAAATACTTAAGTGGGAAGGATCCTATCTGGCACCCAAAAATGCTAGCATATTCCTGAATCAACATGTTATCTCCACCAATCATTAGTAATTCACTTTTAGAGAAGTTTATCTTCAACCCTGCCATTTTTTCATATATAGTTAACAACAACTTGGTGTTCCTGGCATATTGTAATCCCTCCTTCAAACAAATAATGGTGTCATCTGCATATTGCAGCACACCCACTCCATTCTCTATCAAGTTATCAGCTAAACCCACCACCAGTCCATTAGACTGAGCCAGTAAAAACATCTTAGTCAGACAGTCTGCCACAAAATTAAAGACTAAGGGTGATAAGGGGTCCCCTTGCCGCACTCCTTTGTGACTAACAAAGTAATTACCCACCTGACCATTCATCTTGACACTAAGTGTTCCATTTTGGACAATTTGCCTAATCCAGTCACACCAAATTTCATGGAAACCCCTATCCCTTAAAGTTTTGAATAAAAAATTCCAGTCGACCTTATCGTAGGCCTTCTCAAAATCCAATTTCACTATCACCCCAACCTTCCCATTTTTCTTGGTTTCATGAAAAAATTCATGCAGAATCATAATGCCATTCATAATATTTCTCCCAAGCAAAAAAGCAGTTTGGAGTTTGCTAATAATTTTTGAGGCCACAGATTCCAGTCTCAAAGTCAGAACTTTAGTGAAGAGTTTATAAATGCAATTCAAAAGGCAAATAGGCCTAAAGTTCTGAATATATTCAACATCTTTAGTTTTGGGTAACAGAGTAATTACTCCATAGTTCAATCTCTTGATATCTAGGGATCTATCATGAAAATCCCTAAACATTTCTAGAATATCTCCTTTAACTATGTCCCAACAATGTTGGAAGAACTCAATTGGCACTAAGTCTGGACCTGCTGCTTTATTTTTTTCCATATCTGAAAGTGCTTCTTTTATCTCTTTCTCTTCAAAATCCCTAACTAACCATTCATTATCATTCTCACTCACTTTTTCCTCCTGAGACCAAACATTTTGATCCAGATTGAATACATTTCCATTCTCTCTGTCAAACAGAGAATTATAGTACTCTGTGGCATGAGAGAGAAGATTTTCATTTCCTTCAATTATTTCTTCTCCACTTTTTAAATAGAAAATATTGTTTTTCCTCTTATGGCCATTAGCCACTCTATGAAAATATTCAGTGTTATGATCCCCCTCTAAGAGCCATTTTTCATGGCTTCTCTTAAACCAATAAAGTTCTTCTGATTCAATTATCTCCAGCCATTCTTTTTGTAATTTCATCCGTTCAAGAAAATCCTTAGAGTCTAGAGGATCCACTTCCTCTCTAATTTCAAATTTCTCAAGCAAGCCATTGATTTCTTTCTTTCTTTTCTTATTTTTTCCAGCTCTGTTATATTCCCATCCTTTAAAGAATTTTTTGAACCTTTTCAACCTAAATAAGAATCTATCCAAGGCTTTAGTTTCCTGATTAGGTTCATTCCAAATTTGTTCCACTTTAGATTGGAAATCAGGATGCTTCACCCAAAAATGTTCATAATGGAAAGAAAAACCCTTCTTAATCTCATCCTCTTCAGATATAAGAATCAGGGGATTATGATCAGATAATTCCCTAGGCTTTTTCTGAATACAAGAAGTAGGGAAAAACAATTCCCACTCTCTAGATATTAACACTCTATCTAGGGCTTCTAGTGTGGGTTTTTTCAAACCATTAGACCATGTATTTCCCTCCAGAAATTTTGATCTCTCTAAGCTCATTAACATTTATCACTTTATTAAAGATTTTAGAGAATCTGTTTGGAACAAAATTTTTATTTTTTTCAGAGCTGTTTCTCAAGATATTAAAGTCTCCTCCAACCACCAAGGCTTCCTTTGAATTTTCAATGAAACTAGCTAATTCTGCTAGAAACTTCTCCTTCAAATCATTTTGAGCAGCTCCATAAACATTAAGAAGATGCCAATGTTTGTTCAATTTTTTATCAAGTAACTCTGTACTACAAATAAATTCTCCTTTAATGCAGTTTAAGATATCAAATCTCTCCAATCTTATTCCAGTTAACAAACCTCCAGATCTTCCTCTAGGGGAGATTTCATGCCAAACATATTTATTGTCGGGATCTATACATCTAATTTTAGAATCAGAGATAGCTTTTAGCATAGTCTCTTGGATACAAACAAAATCTAGCTTATATTCCATACAAATTTCTTTTAAGTAAAATGACTTACCACTTTTTCCCAACCATCTGCAATTCCAAAAGAGTCCTTTCATTTTGATTTTTTTATTGTTATGCCCAGGACTAGCCTTTTGGGCCCTGGTCCTATATACTAATGGACCAGTCCTATTGCTTCTTCTAGGTGTGTGAGTAGTTTTACTACTACCACCTTTCTTCTTGTTTCTTTTAGAAACAACTTGGGTAAACTGATCCTCATTTTCAGAGCATTCAGAATGCCATTCCAACAGCAAAGTTTCTTTTTTCTTACCTGCCCCCTTTCTCTCAGGGTTATATATTCCTGAGTTTTTTTCACTCAAATTTAATCTAGCTATCTCCAGATCCTTTATCAAATCAAATTTTTCAAAAGAAGTATTATCAACTATCACACCCATGCAACTAGCAATATTAGCTAATTCATTCAGATCAAGAACTGCAAAAGAGTTAGAGCAATGTGGTAAGTTACCTTCCATGGTTCTCTTCCTTGTAGGAGAGGAAATTAGATTTATCTTCTCTTGCAACTTCTTCTTGAATCTTTCGCTCACTCTGGTCTTTGCCATCTTCTGTTTCTCATTGATTTGCATAATACCATTCTCTTTATCCTTCCCTTCTTCCACCATCTTCACTGACTCCTCTTTTTCGAACATAGAATCCTCCTTAGGTTTCTTATACACATCACATCTCACCAACATGAGTTGTTGAGTGTTTTGCGATTGAACTTCCTGTAAGTCTTCTTCCTCATCATCCAAAAGGTCATCTTCACTTCCATCATAAGATACATCAACTTTCTCCTCATCTTTTTCTTTATAAGCCACTTTGGCTTTGATAATTGGATCTTTTTCCCCAACTCCATAATGTTTTTTGTGAATGCTGCTAACACCTCTCGCCTAGCCTCATCTTCTTGTACTGATATGTTCTCCACTGGGGTAGTCATGTTTTTTTCGAAAGCAGGAGGCGCAGACCCCCCTCCACCATAACCAATTGGTCCCCTAAGAGTGGCTTTTGTAGAAGGACCTGCCATATCCATCCTTGGCTTTTTTGGAGTAGGGAATTTCTGGTTTCCAGGAGCACCAACAGCCACTGCATCTTGAGAAAACTTAGTTCTGTCTCCCATTTCTCTTTCATACCAGAAGTCATAACTATAGGGCACTATGCACCCCTCTGCTGATGGAGGAACTTCAGAGAGATCTTTACAAGCAATCTTCATTCTTACAAAATCAGCTCTGTATTGAGATTTCTCATCTATGTCTATTGTCACTCCTACCAAGGAACCAATATATGCAAGAGTCTTAATATTTCTCTTATCTTGAGGAATGCCTCTCACTCTGAACCAATCACTTTGAAGTTCATATTTGGCTTCCACTGCAGGTGACCATGGCTGAATAGTAATAGTAGCATCAGTGTACTTCATACCAAGATCAAAGTGTCCATGATCCCTTATCTGTTTGGCACTGGGGAAGCGCATAGTATAACTGTCATCATCAAGCCTCCTTGCATACCAATGCCACCCAGTGTTTCCCATCAATTCTCTGAATTCAAACTCAATATCCCTTACAGAGGCTCTCCCCCTTATCACTTTAATCACAACAGTTGTTGCCTTTTCTCTCAGGGCCCCCTCAGCTGGGAAGTCAGGAATTGCAAAAAAACTTTGGCCTTCTACTTGCGTAGCACAAAGAGGAGCAACATAATCCCTCAGCAGTTTAGTGAAACACTGATGTGCTTCATGTCCAACCTTATTACATCTCTCACATGTCTTGCCTTTGGGACAAGCAAACTCTCTGTGCTCTGTACTACCACATCGAAAACATTCAAGATCAGGAGATGCAGGTGCCTTACCTTTTCCTTTGTCCAAAGGGACCTGGCTTGGACCCCCCTGCTCCAAGTGAACCTCTTCTTCAGATCTCTCTTGGTGCTCCCATCTGTTGTTTGTTGAACCTTCGAGTGGATCATCCTGCTTCAAGTGTTCATCGTCTCCAGCTTGCCCATAGCGAGCTTCTCCTCCGCCGCGACCACCATTCGGTTGATCGCGACACCATGAATAGTTTCCACGCCACCCTCTCCCCCTTCGCCAACCTCCACCACCACGAGCACTTCCTCTCCCCCAATCCGCCATCACAATTGGAGCAGCTAGGGTTTTCACTGCTTCCGCATAAGTTTTCTTCACCCCCCAAAAGTGACTGAAGTATTTCCTCTGCGTGGCAGTATGAATGGTGGGCGGCGCGGGTGGAGGACGAAACCCTAGGGTTCCTCCGTACTTATGCAAATCCTCAGCACTCCCAACCTTCCGATCGTATGTACGGCCATCAATCTTCTCTGTCAAGCCCCGCTGTCCTCCAGAATCGCCCACATGTCCTCTCGATCTCATCTCTACCATAGGAACTCCATGATTCTGGATGAAGCTTGCTTTACACGTGTCGCACATCACCCCCACCATGGATAATAGCTGCATACCTTAGGCGGGAGAGGCTCCCACTGCCGAAGGGTTTGACGCGTCGAAGCAAATTGCCGTCGATGACGTCTCCTCGGCGGAGCCACCGTCAGTTGCCTCCAGGTCGTCCTCGACGAAGAAGGTGAACTTGTCGTCGGAGCCGGGCCACCATGGCGCCTCGACCCACTGCGCCTGGAGCCCCCCGCGTTGGCGGCGCGGTAGTGCACGCGCTTCTCGACGTGCGGCCACAGGAAGGCGTCGTCGACGATGGCTAGGATCCCGTGCGGCGAGGGCCGAGGCAGCGCCGCGGAGATCGATCTCCGACATGAACAAGGGAGTGCTTCTCAAATGACTTACACATGAAACAAATGAGCAAAGGGTAACTTATGTATTTTCAGCCAAGGAGTTGGTGGCAGCAGCTACAGTAGATATCATTCACTCTATGTAATCCAGTCATGAGATAGCGATCCTCGTTGGGGCCAAGGCTTGCATTCACCCTGGATGCAACATTGATCCCATTAACACGTAGGCAATGTAAGAAAATGAGTGTTATTCAAATGATCAAATCTTCAATGAACATTGTGCTATATGACAGTGATACAACTTACTATGATATGGAATAGTGGAAGATTATTAACAATGATGGTACACATTTTGTTGCTAGATCAGGCGAAACCAATGAAAACTTCATAATTGATATAAGTTGCATTCATTATACATTCATATCAAATGAATAGTTAGGACTTTAGCACCAAAAAGCAGAAAATGTCCCAAGCTCCGCTCCGTGATCTCAATTGAATGGTGCTGATCAAACTCTTTCGAGTCGTATTGGTGTGTACATCTAAATTTCCAATTAAAAATGGCCTTTTCAATCATGTGCAATCTAATACTCAATTTGAATAGTTAATCTCCGAACCCATAAGTATTTATCTCAATGCAACCCTTTTCTAGTCATGTTGACCATAACTGCAAAGGAACAAGTACCATTTTACCTGCAATCGAGCACCAAGTACAAAAGATCATGAACAAGAAACAAAATATACATTCATGTGATCATTTATCTTCCATGACCCATTTAATTGACATCCTTGATAACTCAGGTGATGCTAGAACCACTACCGCATATAGTGCTTGACATCCGCTTTCGATCAATTCTCGAACAATGTGACACATCCACAATCACATTAGGTTGATTGCACAAGGTAGGGACTCCACGAACAGCAACCCCATCGTGGCTCGCGAAACCCACCGCCTCCTAACACCAAATCCCGCACGAGGATCCCCGGGATCAAGCCGGCAACCCTGTCCGGACGAGGTGAAGTCCTACTGCCACATCGAGTCCGCAACCGCCCGGACGGAAAGGGTGTGATGGCCCGTGGCCGGAGGTCGTCGAGCCTCCGGCGTGAGCACGATCACGGGTCTCGTCGGCGGTGAACGCGCGCGAGCGACGAAGAGAGAGAGAGAGAGTCGAGTGGTTTGTTACGATTTCATTTCTGTTTCATTCTCCAGGTTGGGTTCGAGTACATAGAAAACACCCTGACGCCTGGGTCCCACGCCACAGTATCGGGCCCACCCGTCAGCTCACCTTACACCAGAAGTACTCACACATCGACCCTTCACCCGCACTCACACTTTCCCCATCACTCTTCCTTCTCCCGTAGCTCCGCCGATGCCGCGCCTCCATCCTCCATTGTCGCCGGCGCCTCTTCCTCTGCCGCCGGCGTCACACCTCCCCCCTCGCTGGAGACGGCTTGTCCCCAAGCCGACGCGTGCGGAAACATCTTGATGAAGACATGCCAATCCTCCCAAGTAACGGCCTGATCAGATGTCGCCGCCCACTGGATCTTCACTTGCGGTATGGCTCGATTCCCTTTCTTTACGAGTCTTCGCTCCAGAATCTTAAGAGGCTTGAGTGGATGAGCGCTCAAATCTTCGATCTTTGGCAGATCTGAGAACACTGGAGAGTAGTTTGCCATGTAGGGTTTGAGCTGGGAGATGTGAAACACCGGGTGTACCTTTGCCTCAGCTGGAAGGTCCAGACGATACGCAGTTTTGCCAATCCGGTCCAAGATACGATATGGTCCAAAAAACTTGTAAGCCAGCTTAGGGTATGGGCGATTGACCACTGTGCTCTGCGCATATGGCTGCAGCTTCAGTAGAACCATGTCACCCACCATGAACTCCCGGTCAGTTCTGTTCTTATCCGCTTTCTGTTTCATTCTATTTTGAGCCACTGCCAGCTTCTGTTTAATCAGTTCTAGATGAGCAGAACGTTCTGCAAAGTACTCATTGATGTCTTTGTCTGTGGATTGAGGAACTGTTGGAAGAGCCCACTCGCGAGGGTGATACCCATACAGGGTCTGAAAAGGTGTACACCCAAGAGAGGAATGGAAGGAGGTATTATACCAATATTCAGCCATGGGAAGCCAGCTCTTCCACTTGCTTGGAGTAGCCTGCACAGCACATCTCAGATAAGTTTCTAAGCATTGATTAATTCTTTCAGTTTGCCCATCTGTTTGGGGGTGGTAGGCTGTAGATAATAGAAGCTTAACATGGAGGATCTGAAATAGATGCTTCCACAGGCTACTAGTGAATATAGCATCTCTGTCTGATAGCATAGAATGTGGTAGGCCATGTAATTTGATCACTTGGTCCAGTAGCACTTGAGCCACCTTGCTAGCAGTAAAAGGGTGCTTGAGGGCTATGAAATGGGCATACTTAGATAGTCTATCCACTACCACCAGTATAGTATCAAAGCCTTCAGACTTGGGCAAACCTTCCACAAAATCCATAGTTATGTCCTGCCATAACCCAGATGGAATGGGTAAGGGTTGAAGAAGTCCAGCTGGATGCACCTTCTCTCCTTTAGCCTGTTGGCACACCTGACATTGTTTTACAAAGTCTTCCACTGTTTGCTTCAAACCAGCCCACCAGAAGGCCCTTTTGATTCTCTGGTAAGTGGCCTGAATGCCTGAGTGCCCTCCCACAGCACTATCATGAAATGCTCCAATCAACTTAGTGCGGATAGCAGCATTCTCCCCTACCCATATTGCCCCATGCCTTCTAATGAGACCTTGGTGTAAAGAAAAACCCTTCTCATCAGGACTGTGAACTGCTAATTTAGCCAATAGCTGTTGAGCCTCTCCATCAGTCACATAGGAATTCAGGACCTCTTGAATCCATAATGGTTGAACCTCCTGCACCACACTCATCTCCATCACATGACTCCTTCTAGATAGGGCATCAGCCACCACATTTTCTTTTCCCTTTTTGTAACTGATTTTGAACTTAAGACCCATGAGTTTGGTCATAGCTTTTCTTTGAAGATCAGACTGCAGATTTTGATCTTCCAAAAAACAAAGGCTTTTATGATCAGTTTTGATCACAAACTCACTTCTTTGGAGGTATGGGCGCCACCTATCCGCCGCCATCATTAATGCCAGGTACTCCTTTTCATAGATAGACCAAGATTTGTGTTTGACCCCCAAAGCCTTGCTAAGGAAAGCTATAGGTCTATTGTTTTGCATCAACACTGCACCCAACCCCAAGTCACTGGCATCTGTTTCTACCACAAAGGGTTCTGCAAAATTAGGCAAAGCCAAGACTGGTGTAGAAGACATAGCCTCTTTCAACTGTTGAAAGGCCAACTCAGCTGTTGAGGTCCAAAGAAAATGCTTCCCTTTCAATACAGCAGTTAGAGGTTTGGCAATGACCCCATAGCCTTGAACAAACTTTCTATAATAGCCTGTGAGCCCCAAAAATGCTCTTAATTCAGTGAAGGAAGTGGGGGTGGGCCACTGAAGCATAGCTGTAGTCTTGTTAGGATCAGTCTGAATTCCTGCAGCAGAAATAATGTGGCCCAAATAGACCAGCTCCTTTTGTGCAAAATGACATTTGGACAATTTCGAATAAAATTGGTGAGTTTGTAGAGTCTCAAACACAGCCTTTAGATGCTTAACATGCAACTCTAGAGATGGACTATAGATCAAGATATCATCAATGAAGACCAGTACAAACCTTCTAAGGAATGGGGATAGAATGGAGTTCATGGCACATTGAAAAGATGCAGGGGCATTAGTAAGTCCAAAAGGCATCACCTTAAACTGGTAGTGACCACAGTGAGTTTTAAAGGCAGTCTTGTACTCCTCTCCTTGCTTCATTCTCAACTGATGGTATCCAGACTTCATGTCTAGACTGGTGAAAAACTGAGCCCCCCCAAGTTCATCAATGATTTCTTCCACCAATGGCATTGGAAATCTATTCTTTATGGTCAGATCATTGAGCTTTCTGTAATCAATACAAAATCTCCAAGTCCCATCTTTCTTCTGGACCAGCAACACTGGAGAGGCAAAAGGACTCACACTATGTTCAATAAGACCAGCTTTTAACAACTCTGCTACCTGCCTCTCAATTTCAGTTTTGTGCAGAGGAGAGTATCTGTAGGGTCTAGCATTGACTGGAATTGCCCCTGGGACTAATGAGATCACGTGATCAAATGGCCTTGAAGGAGGTAATGCTTTAGGATCTTCAAACAACTGACTAAACTCCTCCAACAACCCTTGCACCTCAGGAACGTTTTCTGCCCTTGGCCACTCCCCCTGCTCCTCCTTCCCTTCATGTACCAATGCTAAAGCCCACACATCATTGCCTACTAGCAGCTTCTCCAGTTGAGTAGAAGACAACTGAGAAAGCTCCTGTTGCTCCTGAAGGTGATCCCCCACCAATGTCACCATCCTGTCTTGCACCGGAAAGTGCAGCTTCTTATGGACCCAATCACACTGCATTGGACCGAAAGAAGACAACCAGTCATACCCTAGAATTGCGTCATAGGCCCCTAGAGGTAAAACTCTCATATCTGTTGTAAAGGTATGACCACTGCACCACCATTGTAAGCCTGGGACCATGTGTGTAGATTCCATAGCATCCCCATTGGCAGTTTTAACTTGAAGCACTGGACAGGGCACAGTGACCAGGTTTGCACGGTCCACAAACGCCTTGTTGACAAAAGTAAGAGAGCTCCCAGAATCTACCAACAGTAGAAACACCTGATTCTTCACAAGAGCTCTCAGCCTCATACAAGCAGTTCCCTGTGTTCCTTTCACAGCATGTGCTGACAGCAAGCAACAGTCTTCCTCCTGCAATTCCTCCTGCTCCAACTGTGACAATACTTCCTCCGTCAAGCACCGCTCATGATCGGTTGCAGTCAGCACATGAAGCTGGGGATGCGGTCGTTTAGAGCAACGGGCTGAATGACCCGGCTCATATTTGTCCCCACAAGCATAACATAAGCCATTCAGTCTGCGATAATCACGAAGTTGGCGATCCCTGCTAAGATCAATTCCCGAGCCTCCTGCTCTTCCCTCCAACTTCACCGCCGTGGTCCCTTGCTTCCCTCCACTCATCTGCCTCGAGGAGCGAAACTTCCCCTTTTCCAGAAAATCTCTCTGCACCTTAGCAAGAATCACAGCCCTAGTCACAGTTTGGGGAATCTGCGACTGAACCCCCGACTGCAAATCAAACTTTAGACCCTTAATGAACTGCTGCACAAAGAAAACTTCATCCAACTCCGGATTGTGCATGGTGGTAGCATATCTCTTCTCCTCAAACTCAGCGACATACTCCTCCAAAGTTCCAGTCTGCCGCAAATGCAGTATGTCATACATGGCTTGAGAGTACTCGAAGGACCCAAACTTGTTCTGCACGGCTTCAGAAAATCGTTCCCAAGTGGAGAGCCCCTCACTCTTCTTGAAGGTCTGCAACCATTTAGCTGCTCTTCCCTCCATATGCAGAGATGCAGCTCGCACCCAACATCCTTTAGCCACCTTGTACAGAGAAAAGTAGTCCTCACATTTGTCAAGCCATATAACAGGAGTGTCGCCAGAAAATTTTGGGAACGACAATTTCATCCAGCTCCTGTCTTCACCCCCACCTTGCCGCTCCCTCCGCGGCCAATCTCGTTCCTCCTCCTCCACGTCATCCCTTCGCTCCCCTCTTCGTGGATCGAACCTAGGTCCACCCTCCTGATACTCCCCTGTCATCCTGCCTCTGACCTCCACCCGATTCCTCCCTCTGAACTCCTGGTACTCTCCTCCTACCTCTCTACCTACTCTCCGCCGTGGAGGTTGACGATGGTACCCAAATCTCCCTGCCTCTCTCTCTCCCGAACTCTCCACCTCTGACTCCGACCTCCCCTCGCTCCCACTCCGTGACTTCTCCAGATTCAAGGACACTAACCTCTTCCCCATCTCCTCCACCTGATGGAACAAGGTCTCCCGCTCCTGAGCCGCCTGCTGCGCCACCGAGGCCGCGAGTGACTGCTGCCCCTGCAGCTCGCGTTGGCCGTTGGTCAGCCCCTCCAACAAGCCGAAGACACGCTCCCAACGATCGCCTTCCGTCTTCGCCGCCTGCTCCATTGCAGACAGCACAAACCGCGTCTGCACCGAGGGTTTCGGAGTCGGCGCCGTGGCGAGTCTTCCGCGACCGTCGACTGATCTCCACGAAGCCGGCTCTGATACCAGTTGTGATGGCCCGTGGCCGGAGGTCGTCGAGCCTCCGGCGTGAGCACGATCACGGGTCTCGTCGGCGGTGAACGCGCGCGAGCGACGAAGAGAGAGAGAGAGTCGAGTGGTTTGTTACGATTTCATTTCTGTTTCATTCTCCAGGTTGGGTTCGAGTACATAGAAAACACCCTGACGCCTGGGTCCCACGCCACAGTGTCGGGTCCACCCGTCAGCTCACCTTACACCAGAAGTACTCACACATCGACCATTCACCCGCACTCACACTTTCCCCATCATTCTTCCTTCTCCCGTAGCTCCGCCGATGCCGCGCCTCCATCCTCCATTGTCGCCGGCGCCTCTTCCTCTGCCGCCGGCGTCACAAAGGGCACGCTCGGTCGCCATCGGCGCGGGAGGGAGGGATCGGCTCAGGCGAGCAGGCGGGCGGCTCCTCCTCGTGCGACGGCGGGCGGGTGGAATGCGGCAGAGACCGCGGTTGGATTTGTTGGGGGAGGGTGGAGGCGCGGCGTGATGTGGAGTTGGGAAAGCAGAGCAGAGGCGACGATGACGAGGACGGGAATGATACGGCTCAGTCCTCGGTGTTCCTTTTCCTATCGCGACCACGAATTTATAAGAGGCCGAAAAAAATGGACGGATGAGGCCATGATGGTGCTCATGGTTGGATATTGAATCGTGCATTTGCGTACGCGCCGAGTACTGTAATTTTTTTGAAATCGGCATGTCTGGGTCGCATCACCAAGAGAAGGATACCCTCCATGATCCTTGGTGAACTACTCCTACCCGTGAAGCTTGCTGACTGACTGACTTGTGTCGGCAGCATATTGGTGGAAGCAAGAGTGCTCGAAGCAGAGCTAGAGGTTCAAGCTTCTTCTTTTTATTTTTTCGAAAAACTTTTTTTGTTTCAAGCTTCTTCTCGGTGCAGGACAAAATGCTCCTCCACTCGTACTGCCTGCCTATGAAGATGACTTGTGCAAACCAATCGAATATTGAGTCCATCGGTTCACGTGGCGCAGATGAAAAAAAAAAGAAAAAAACAGTACGAACGGTGGGGAAGATGCCTTCCTGTGAAGGGCTGGAGGCATAGTTGGAAATTTCACACGCGGCTACGCGTCGAGTGTCGCAGAAACTTTTTACACTTGCACGTGGACACGTCCGTTGTGGAGTGACCTCTGACCTGCGTGTGGTTGATGGGCGGGCGCTCGCAGTGTGGCACGATTCGGGCCCTTTGGCCTTTTGCCCAGTCGCGGCAGCCGTCGAGTAAGGGCACACAGCACAGAGACGAGCTGGGTCGCCTGTCAGTGCATCGTGGACCACTCGGTAATTATTTTTTTCCTTGTTATACCATCCGTAAACCGGTTTAACTGTGAAGTGCGGTACAGTAGCGTAGGTGACTTGGTGCTTGAGGACCTCAAAGGGCACCTTGAACAGGCCTGTCAAGTTGAGGTTGAATTCGCAATTCCGAAGTCAAATAAGTCTATAGTTGTATTTTCTCCATCCTCAAAATTTTATCACGTTTTAATTCATTTATTTTTTGAAAACGGAGGTAGTACAATTTAAAGCTGTTTTTTGGTTGCAGTTGCATTCTTGCTAGTCTTATTAACAAAATCTCAATAATACTATTGTATGTTTAGGGACAATTGTGTTAGTGGCCTCACTTTAAGATCTAATTGTATATTTAACCCTGTTTTTTAGGGTTTGCATATTTAACTCTGGTTTTTTAAAGTGAAATCATGGTTTGACCCTATTTTAATAGTTCTGTTAGTTCCCACTAATTTGAATTATTAAAGAAGTAAAAAACAGAATAATAATACAAAAGAGACCAAAATACCCTTTGTCGCAATGTTGATCCGGCAGTTCTCCCGGTACTACCGTTGGTAGCCCGCAGAGTTTGTAGTTCGGTATTGGGCGCGCAAAGATTCAAAAGACGATGTCAAGTGGACACAAGGATTTACGTGGTTCGGGCCGCCTGAGCGTAATACCCTACTCCACGGGGTGTGTAGTTGTTGTATTATAATCAAAGTTGTGTATGGGAGGGTTCAAGAGAGCCGTGAGTCGTCCCTTGTGTATCGTCGACCAATCCTTTTATAGTACAAGGACTAGTCGTTACACCGTTAGCCTGGCCCGACATGTGGCCCTGGCCGTTACTGATGCTTAATACACAATTAATGAGATTAATTACCCTTAATAGCATGGTAACGAGCTTGATAATGCCGTTACCAGTATTAAGGGCCTTCCGTGTGTCATTAATATGGTATTAATGACACTTAATCAGGTCTTGAATTCTTTGATTGCCCCTTAAAGGTCCGAGCCGTTGGGGGTCCACCAGTCTGATTGTTAAGGCTGAAGGTCTGACATTTGGTCACGTGGCAGCATCAGAGCTGTCGGTATCCTGGGTACCATATACCCCTTGGGATTGCAAAGATTTAAAAGAAAAGTCATCCACTTGATTTGAAGACCTTCGGAGGCCCACATGTCAGACATGCCCGGACCCGCTTCTCCAACATGGTTAGTCCCAGGGTCGCCACGTGTACTATCAAACCGGAGCTACCGCCCGCAAGGGGGGAAGCTCCGGGCTATGTACCGAAATGGCACCCCCGGACATAACCCCAGACCGAGGGAAGCTCCGGTGCTGACACGTGTCGGGTAACACCGGAGCTATCTGTTTCCCACAGTACGCTCCGGAGCTGCCACGTGTCCAACCGTCGGATCTTCAGCCTGTAACCTCCGGAAGACTCCATAACGGCTCCGGATCTTCAAAGGGGAATCAAGGACTTCAAGACCTGATCAAGTGTCATTAATACTATATTAATGACACACGATCGGACGACCTTAATTACCAGTAACAGTGCTGTTAAAGCCCATAACTCGGTCATTAAGGGTAATTAAATGTGTTGAATGTATATCAATATCAGTAACCGCCGGGGCCACATGTCGGGCCAGACTAACGTGTAACGGCCTGCCCTTGTACTATAAAAGGACAGGCCGACGATACATAGGACACGTCTACACACACACGCTCTACAGACTCTCTACGCTCTAGACATACATCCAATACAACGTCAACACACCCGTGGAGTAGGGTATTACGCTTAGGCGGCCCGAACCACGTAAATTTATGTGTCTACTGTGTCATTCACAATTCACCTTCTTGAATCTCCGCGCGCCCACACCGAACCTCAAACTCCTCTAACACTTTAGTAGTGTCGGGAGATCTGCCGGATCCAAACCACCGACAGTTGGCGCGCCAGGTAGGGGGCATCTGAGATTTCAAGAATGGTGAACTCAGCTGCTGGATCATCCAATGGTCAACCCGCTGTTCAAGCTGTTGGGGGTAATCCCTCCAATATGCAGCCACCAGCAGGAGCCTCAGCGCTAGCAGGAGTCACACTACCACCACCGCCGCCTCCACCAGCAAATCAAGCTGGACAACGCGGTGGTGCACCGGCGTCCATCACTGCGTCGGCAAATCATGACAACCCATAACACACGCTCTATGCAGCACGTGCTCTTCTCCAACGCCCACCACCTCCGGATGCATCCCGGGATGCACTGGAGCAGTGGAGGGCCGATGTGGAACATTTGGTTGCAGCAGCAGCCGACCTCATCAGCAACCAGGGTCCTCCTCCTTCAGGACGGGCCCCGTCGCAGCGGCGGACCTTGTCTGGTAGACTTGGTCCGCACGTTTCCAACAACAGGAGATGTGCTGCATCACAACAAGTGACGTCATCGCCCTCCGGGGCACGACGCACTCACACGGTATCCAGGCTTTCAATTCATGACCTCCGTGCGGAGCTTGATCGCCGATACCGCCAACAGGATGGCCGAGTCCATATTGAGCGTGCTCGTGAAAGACGAGAAGCTCAAGACGTTCCTGCTCCTGAAGGAGTAGGAGGAGGCTGTTCAGCCCTGGTCATGCATCTGCGTATGGTCAGGTGGCCACAGAAGTTCCGGCCTCACCTACCGGAGAAGTTCGACGGGACCGTCCATCCTGTCGAATTTCTTCAGATTTACTCCACTGCTATTTTGGCAGCCGGAGGAAATGAGGCCGTAATGGCCAATTATTTCCCAGTGGCTTTAACTTGGACCGCCAGGTCCTGGTTTATGAGCCTTCCACCCAACTCCATCAACAGTTGGGAGGAGCTGTGCCGGCAGTTCACCGCCAACTTCGGGAGTTCATACACCCGACGAGGCACTAAACTCGACCTTTTTGCAGTCGTGCAAAAAGGGGGAGAATCCCTGCGATCATTCATCCAGAGGTTCTCTCAGGTACGAAACACTATCCCTTCTATCTCTAGCGCCTCTGTCATCGTGGCATTTAGACAGGGAGTGCGGGATAAGAAGATGATGGAGAAACTGGCAATCAAGGACCAGTGTCACGGAACTCTTCAGCTTGGCTGACAAATGTGCAAGACCTGCGGAGGGCCGTGAGATGCACTCCAAACCAACTCCGGAGGGTCACAAGAAATCCTCCAAAGAAGAAGCCGCTACCTCCGGGAACGGCAAGAAGAAGAAAAAGACCAACGGCAAGAAGACGCCGTCGGCCGGTGCATCCAATGTTGCAGTTGCTGTAGCTCTGGGTGGCCGGGGGCCACGCCCCGAGAAGCGACCTCGACCGTCTTTTGAAGACGGTGGCAAACCCAAGGTGTGGTTTCCAATTCACAAAACGGACAACCACAGTTTGGAAGACTGCCGGGAGGTCCAAAACCTTGCCGAGCGCTGTAACAAGCGCCGGGAAGAAGCTCCTTTCCGACAGAGGGAAGGAAAACAAAAAGTTGACGAAGCTCCGGCTGAAGAGGAGTTAGGTTTTCAGGATCCCAAAAAGATCCTGAAGGCTGTCTACACCTCCATCGATGACGATTCCGACGTCTCTGACAACGAGCGTCGGAAGACCATGCACACCATTTTTGGCGGACCATGGGACCTCACCTCCCGCCGCGTCATTAAGACTATGCGCCAGGATATGGCTGCTGTAGCTCCTACAGCCAGGGCGGAGCCTCATCGGAAGTGGATGGACACAGCCATCACTTTTGATGCTTCAGACTGCCCTCGAAGCATGGTTGGAGCAGGTCAGTTACCTTTGATGGTATCTCCTGCCATCAATAACATCCAGCTCCACCATGTCATGGTAGACGGAGGCTCGGGGCTTAACCTCATAAGCTTCGAAACTTTTACCAAGCTTCAGCTCCAACCTTCGGATCTCCACCCCTCCCGACCTTTCTCAGGAGTAGGTCCGGGAGCTATTATCCCACTCGGAGCTATTACTCTCCCCGTTACCTTCGGGACCCGAGAGAAGGATCGCACCAAGAAGTTGGTCTTTGACGTTGCTCAGATCAACTTACCCTTCAATGCCATCTTGGGTAGGCCTGCCTTGTACAAATTCATGGCAGCCGCTCATTATGGTTACCTGGTGTTAAAGATGCCAACACCAGTAGGTGTTCTCCGGATCCACGGAGATCGTACCGCCGGAGTAACTGCTCTGGAAGAACTCCATGCACTCACCACGGCGCAAGAGGAGGACTCCAGGCAGGAGCAAGCTCCATGACCCCCGAGCATTCGTCAACGAGGCTCGACTTCTGCACCTCGTGTGCAGCCAAGCGGCGACACCGACATTCCCGTCAAAGTCGTCCAAATTGGTTCCAATGCCGCTCAGACCACCCGTAGATCGGGGGGATTGAACGACAAATAGGAACTCGCACTCATCACTTTCCTCCGGGCTAATGTCGACGTGTTTGCCTGGCAACCATCACAAATGCCTGGGATCCCCAGGGAAGTGATTAAGCACAATATGAAGATCTACCCCGACGCCCGGCCTGTGCATCAGAAGCCTCGGAAGCAATCCGTAGAGCGACAGAACTTCATCCGACAAGAAGTAAAGAAGTTGCTCGAAGATGGATTCATCCGAGAAGTCTTCCATCCAAAATGGTTGGCAAACCCAGTCGTTGTGCCCAAGGCCGGTGGGAAGCTTCGGATGTGTATCGACTACACCACACTAAATAAGGCATGTCCAAAAGATCCATTCCCACTACCTAGAATAGATCAGATAGTGGATTCCACCTCCGGGTATGAATTACTGTGTTTCCTAGACGCATATTCTGGGTATCATCAAATCAGAATGTCTAGGGAAGATGAAGAGCATACCTCTTTCATCACAGTAGATGGATTGTACTGTTATACAGCCATGCCATTTGGTCTCAAGAATGCAGCTTCAACTTTTGTATGAGCTATGTACAAAACCTTTGAACAACTCATTAGAGACATAGTGGAAGTGTACGTCGATGACATCGTGGTCAAGGTCAAGAACAAGGAGTCACTTCTTGACACCCTGGAGGCTGTCTTCGACAAGCTGCGGGCCACCCGCACAAAGCTAAACCCAGACAAGTGTGTATTCGGGGTTAGCTCCGGAAAACTTCTTGGTTTCCTGGTAAGTCACCGGGGCATAGAAGCTAATCCGGCGAAGATCAAGGCCATTGAAGACATGCGGCCACCAACCCGCATCAAAGATGCCCAAAAGCTAACTGGATGTCTAGCAGCCCTCAGTCGGTTCATTTCAAGACTGGCGGAATGGGCACTCCCCTTCTTCAAGTTATTGAGAAAGTTCGGACCATTCCAATGGTCTGAAGAAGAAGAAAAGGCATTCCAGGAGCTGAAACAGTTCCTCACCACCCTACCAATTCTGGTAGCTCCGAACCCTGGTGAGCCTTTGCTACTTTACATTTCAGCTACTGACAAAGTCGTCAGTATGGTCTTGGTCACGGAGAGACCAGAACTACCCCATACTCAGGGATCCAGACCCCTTCGGGAGGGTCCGGAGGTTCCTGAAAGCGAGTCTGGGTCCCAGTTCCCAGATTCGAATCCACAAGAAGCTACTTCAGAAGACCCAGACCCCTCCGGGAGGGTCCAGGTCGCTTCTGAAGAAGCTCCGGGTTCCTCCAGCCAGGAGCCGGAGGTCCCCGAAGAAAATCCGGATCCCTCCGGGAGGATCCGGGTCAGTGGGGAGGAAGCTTCGGGCCCCCTCCGGGAGGGTCCGGACCATTCAACGCCTGGTGTACTTTATCAGTGAAGTACTACATGATGCCAAGACTCGATACCTAGAGGTGCATAAGCTGCTCTATGCAGTTCTTATTGCCTCCAGGAAGCTTCGCCATTATTTCCAAGCTCACAAGATCTCAGTGGTGACTTCTTACCAACTTCGAGCAATCTTGCATAATCCCAATTCAACTGGGAATATTGCAAAGTGGGCAGCGGAATTGGCCGAATTTGATCTTGAATTCATTTCAAGGCAAGCAATCAAGAGTCAAGCATTGGCAGACTTCATGGCGGAATGGGCTCCCTCTCCATCAAACCCTGGGGGCCCCAGTGAGCAGAAACCGGAACACGAAGCTCCGGTCTTCACTGAGACTCACTGGACCCTCTACTTCGACGGCTCCATGCAAAAGCAGGGGGCCGGAGCTGGAATCCTTCTCCTCGCACCAACTGGGGAGAAGGTAAAATACATGGTACACCTTGACTTCAAGGCGACCAACAACATGGCGGAGTACGAAGCACTCATCTACGGACTAAAGGTGGCACTGTCATATGGTGTCAAGCAACTGCTGGTCAAGGGAGATTCGCAACTCATCATTAAGCAAGTGAAGGGTGAATGATCCTGCAACAATCTCCAGCTAGCTGCTTACCTCCTTGAAGTCCATAGGCTTCAGAAGGACTTCAAAGTCCTAGATCTCCACCATGTTCAGCGTGCCCATAACGCTGAAGCTGACGAACTCTTGATGAAAGCGTCAACCGGAGCTCCGGCTACTGACGGAACTTTTGTCCGAAGGTTTTCAAAACCAACAGCTCAGCCTGCCGAACTGAGCGAAGGGGGCAATATCAACATCCCGAAGCTGACGGTCCCGATGGCCCTGTTACCATGGCAGCCATCAAGGGTCGTAGGTGCTGCCGGAAGCTCCGAGCAACCCAGCACGCAAGACTCAAATGCTCAAGCTAGTTCCGATGCATGGATCTCGGAGATCCGTAGCTACTTGAAAGACAACATCCTTCTTGACGATGATGTATCCGCTGACCGGGTAGTCAGATTGGCTAAAAGATACACGTTGGTAGAAGGGGATCTCTACCGGCTCGGTGCCAATGGCATCCTAATGCGGTGCATCACAAGGGAAGAAGGCTGCGAGCTCCTCGCAGAAATCCATGGAGGCGAGTGTGGGAACCATGCGTCTTCCCGCACGCTAGTTGGTAAAGCCTTTCGGCATGGCTTCTACTGGCCTACCGCACTCCAGGATGCAACTGAGCTGGTGAAGAAATGCGAAGCATGCCAATTTCATGCAAAGCAAATTCGCACACCGGATCAGCCCCTACAAATGATACCTCCTACATGGCCCTTCGCTGTGTGGGGGATGGACATCTTGGGACCTTTCCCAAGAGGCGTCGGAGGTTACAAGTTCTTGTACGTTGCCATTGACAAGTTCACCAAATGGCCGGAAGCAACTCCAGTTGTGACAATCAATAAGCAATATGCTATCAACTTTTTGCAGTCCATTGTATGCAGATTTGGAGTCCCAAACAAAATCATCACTGATAATGGGACCCAATTCACAAGCTCAGCATTTCAAGGATATTGCGAAGACCTCGGCATTCAAGTTTGCTACGCCTCCGTAGCTCACCCAGCAAGTAATGGTCAAGCCGAGAGAGCAAATGCTGAAATCCTTAAAGGACTCAAAACGCGCACCTATGAGCGCTTGAAAAAACATGGAGCCAACAGGATTGAAGAACTTCCGCCCACTTTATGGGCCAACAAGACATCTCCAAACCGGTCAACTGGAGAGACACCCTTCTTCCTGGTGTATGGAGCTCAAGCAATCCTTCCTCCGGAAATCACCTTGGGTTCACTCCGGGTCTGGACCTTCGACGAAGCCACGCAGGACCAGCTCCAGCGTGAAGACCTAGACCTCCTCGAGGAGGGAAGGTGCCAAGCAGCTGTTCGGAATGCCCGATATCGCCAAGCCCTACGGCGCTATCATCAGCGGCATGTACACAACCGACAGCTCGAGGAAGGCGATCTGGTGCTACGGAGAATACAATCCAGAGAAGGGTTAAACAAACTCTCCCCCAGCTGGGAGGGACCCTTCCGAGTGATTAAAGTATCCTGTCCAGGAAGCGTTCGCTTGGCCACCGAGGATGGGACACCTCTCCCAAATCCTTGGAACATTGAGCACCTCTGTATGTTCTACACTTAAAATCACGGAGGTGAGTCTGTAGTAACTTGAGATGTATGTTATAGAGTCATTGTATAGAGTCGGGTAGTTCCTCCGGGAGAACAGCCGGACCTTCCCCGGAAGGTCCGCAAGGTTCATGCAACACTTGTCACAGTCATAGAACTAAAAGTGTGGCTAGCTACACTGGGTCAAATGAGAAATCAAACATGCTTAGCCTAGTTCCGTACCCTAAGAGTGTACTTGTTTCCCTTGTACCCCGGACCTATAATGAAAGACATCTTCAGGTGAAACAGACTCCACGTGCATTTATTTTGTATAGGCTCAACATTCTTTTTTATTTTTCTCTTTCTTGTCTATAACAAGGACGTGCAATTCTTAAGAAATTTTAGTTCGACCGGTTCATATACGATTCGAGTTGTATTGTCGATTCTATTGGATTCAAATATTGTTCAGGGCCCACTCGCCTGAATGCCGCCAAGCCAATCTAGGGTCGGAGTGTGCTATCGACTTAGCCTGGTCAAGCACCCTAAGTACGCCACTCTACCTACAAACCGGCAGGTCGAAGTAAGGCGGGTCCAAGAACAATTGAATCTGGAAGAAAAAACAACGCATTCGGTTGTATCTAGAATCGCGTTTGACCTAAAATTTTCTCGAGAATCGTAAGCCACGACGAAGTTATAGGCAAGAAACAAATTTTACTATTTTTCTTGGCTTCAGTGTGCAGGAAAAATAAAATCCACGTTGATGGAGAAAAGCCGGAGCTAACAAAGCTCCGACTCCCCTAGATGGCTTGTAATCGATGTTAAGCATTAAAAACGAGCATCACCGGAGCAACAAAGCTCCAGTAAAGCTAGGGGGGCCAGCCGTCGGCGTAAAATAAAAGATGGTGAGAAGACCCCACAAGTGGAGTCTGCTGTCGACAAGCTACGCGTTGGCAAAGGTCACTGCCGGAGCTACTAAGCTCCGACACCCCGGAGGGCTAACTATCGATGATCTATGCATTGATAGGGACTATTGCCGGAGCTACTAAGCTCCGACAGTAGTCAATTTGACTTCAGGGGGCCTTCACTATCGAAGACTTCGGACCTACACTCTACAAGTTCGAAGCTAATGAGTCTTCAACAAAACACAATATCCTCTTGGTACATGTTCACAATAAAATTGTGTGCATATACCAGGGGTCCAAGTGAAGACAAAAGTGTTGAAGACAAAAAGTGAAATTCATTCATCTGGAGACAAGGGATTACAAAATTGAGGAAGAAGAAGAGAGAATACAAGCAGGAACTACAGAGATGGTCCTAGACCCTATGGAAGAATTGGGAGACTTCTGGGCAACCTCCGACACGTTAACTCGGGCAGCTTCACCTTCTCCTTCAATGGGACCTTCAAGCACCGGGTCCAGAGGGAATTGGGGATTCCAGCTGGTATAGCACGTCAGCACATACTCTGCGATGTTCTTCGCCAGGGATTGCCCCTAAACCTCCAATTGGTCCGCGATGACGTCGCCCACCTTGGAGAGTTTGCTACCTGCCGAGCTCAACGCCTGCAACGCTAGGTCCGGCTCCGACTTCGGATCATCCGGACGCACGGGGCTGAAGCCTATCGGTGTCAGTGCGTCGTTAGATTTGCCCAGGAACTCCCAAATCTATAGGGAGTCCGCAGTCCTCAATCCCTTCAATTCCTCCAGGGATCTTCTGGCCGACACCAGTTCAGAATTCTCGCGGGCGAGGCGCTCAACTTTTTTGGCGTTTTGCTGAATCTTTTCAGCAACCCGCTTTTCGAGTTTTCTGAGCTCCTCCTCCCGGAGGTGGATCTTGTTCCGGCGGTCAACCAGGTCCTTCTCCCTGCCCCTCACTTTCTTCTCCCTGGCAACAAGGGCACACTCTTGCTCGTAGAGTTCTTGCCCTCGCACCCAGGCCTTCTCCTCCTCCTCAATGCAGCGCTCTTCCAATTTCTTGGCGTGCTCCTCGAGGCCCTTGTCGGCCAGAGCCACCTTCTCGGTGAGCTCCTCCTCCCTCCTCAGGACGTCATCCCGCAGCTCTAGGAGTTTCTGCTCTTCATCTTCGAGCCGTTTCTCCCTCTCCTCAAGTGCCTCCCGGTGCTTGATGAGAGTAGTGTTAATGGCCTCAAGCCTTTCTTGGCGTTCATCGACCGCATTGTTAGCTGCTTTGGTCTGCTCGTAAATCTCCCGGGATTGAGCGTCAAGGGAACGAGTCATACTCTCCCTGTCATCCAATAACTTGCCCCAATATTCCAGGCGGACCTTCTCCCGCTTGATCCACTCTTTATCATCTGCTAGCCTCGACTGCGCGAGCTTGGTCTCGAAGTAGAGCCGGTTACGCCACCGCCTAAGGGTTTGGCGCTCCTCTTCAAGAGCCTTGCCGTCGTGGAAGAAGGCCAGTTGAACTTGACGCAGACTGGAACAGGCGTTGTCAATAGACAGTGACAACAAGATAGGTTCCAGACCTGTTGGGGTCTCCTCCGCTGGTTCCAGCGGGTTTTTAGATACAAAAATTGGGTCCCACTCCACAAGAGTGGTCCCCTGGGTCTCCATGGCACTAGGGCCGTCCTCCGGGATGGCCTCAGTCGCCATCGAGGAAGGCCCCGCCGCCAGGCCTTCATTCACCCCCTCAGACAGGGGGCCAGCGACTTCACCAGGGCACTCCGGCTCAGCCGCGGGTACCTCCGACGTCGTCATTTCCGGAGCAGGGGCCGCTTCTGGCTCCGGCCTGGGCACCTCCTCCGATGGGGGCTCGAGCTCCGACACCTCTGCAACAACCGACTCGGGAGCCGGAAGATCTTCATCATCAACCGGCCCTGCGGCCGGAGCTCCAACAACTACCGGCTCTGCGGCCGGTGCTTCTGAGGTAGCCAGCCCAACCGCCAGGACTTCCTCAAAATTCGGCGCGCACGCCGGGACTTCAATCACCTCTGGCTCAACCGCCGGAGCTTCGACAATTTCCGGCTTCGGGGTCGGAATTACTGCTCCCTCCGGCTCAACGGCCGGAGATTCCATCATCTCAGCACGAGGACCCGGAGCTTCAACCTCCGGGACAGGTGCCGCTGACGCATATTCTCTCCCGCGGTTCGGCGCTACCACGGGAGTCTTTGGGGATGAGTCGAGGTCCATGACCACGACAGCTAGCGCCGGAGCTGTCGCAGCTTCAGCCACCACTTGGGGCGGCACCGGGACAGGAGCAGAAGCTTCCGCCCTCATAGCTTCAGCTGCTGAGGCTGAGGGAGGAGCCTCACTCCTCTTCTTGGGAACACTGCAAATGATGGACGAAGAAACTTAAAAAAAATAGTTACTACAACTAAACAACTGTCCAGGGTAAAGATTAAAAATTTCCTTGGGAGGCTTCCGCACCAGCTTGCGCGGAACCTTTTTCCCGGGCATTCTGGACTGGTCATAGCCGGCGTGGAAGCTCCGGAAGGCCCCCCGGAGCTCGTTGTAGCCACGGGCGTTTCCCTAGTCGAGGCCCCCCTCGATCGGGAAGTACCTCCGGACCTAGAGGCCTCCACTGGCCCTGGTGCTGGAGTCGCATGCCCGGAGCTAGCACCCCGGGAGGACCCCGCTGCGGGTACAGTCGCCGCGGTTGTAGAAGACCTCCCCCTCCGGGGAGAAGGAGCTGATGCAGAGGTGGCAGGCCTGATGGACCTTCCGTCGGCATGCTGCAGCTTCCTCTTCCGGCTCAAGGGTTCTTCCGCCGGCTCCTTACCCTTGCCGACGACCTCAGCCCATGGCTTTGGGGCAGGGTCGGAGCCACCCTCGGAAGCTCCAGGGATCGCCACCCTAGTGGTTGATCTTCTCTCGACGACACCAAGGTCGTCAAGCACAGGCATCTTCCGCCGGAGCTCCCTGCTGAACTCTACTTCCATGTTCAGAGGGAGAAAAGCTGATGGCGGAGTCAAGTCGTCACCCGCGACGTTGATGCTGTGCTGGAATTTCTTGAGGTGGAACTCCAAGGTTGTCCCCACCATGTTGGACTTCAGCCCGGTCTCGACCCGGTCATCGTCCATCACACTGTTGAGGGCCCAAGCAAGTTTTTCTCTCCTCTTTAGCGGTGCCCACCTGTTGACCAGGAAGTTGCAAAACACCGCCTGAGGAGTCAATCCTCCCTCCACGCATTGGCGGATCCTGGTCAGAGCAGGGTTGAAGGCTTCCGCCAGCACCGGAGCTTCACTCCAGATTGTCGTGTCGATGTTGGGGAGGCCTTCGGGCAGCTCCAGCCTCTCGTGCTCCTCCACCCGGACGACTATCCAGTCCTTCTTCCAGTCATCCCACTTCCCAGAGGGAAACGACCGGAGGTACTTGAATGGGCACTTCTTGCGCTTCACGAAGTAGTAGAAGCCAAGGTACTCATTGCTCCTACCGGTGGTATGGACGGTGAAGAAGGTCCGAAAGAGTTCAATGCAGGGGGGATGCCCGCCCACATCTCACAGAAGTGGACGAAGATAGACACAAGAAGAATGGAGTGGGGGCCAAGGTGATACAGCTGCAGACCATAGAAGTCTAGCAGCATCAAGAAAAAGGAGGAAAAAGGGGGGATCAACCCCACTATGGCGTACGAGGAGAAGTACACCATTTCGCCGGCGTGCTCCTTCTCAAACGGGAGCTCTCCCCCGGCGCGGACCGAGTGGTTGAAGAAGTCCGAGGACCATCCCATGAGGGCCCGGACCTTCTTCAGGTCACCGTCGGTCTTCAAACGGCTCTCGCGGAGACATAACTCCATCGCAGCACAGCAAGGCAGGAGAGGAAGAGCAAGCACAAGTTGGGAGTTTGAGCGCAAGATCAGATGAGAGGCGTAAAGAACCCCAAACGGTGCACGCTTTCCTTCTTAAGTAAGCCCTTGCGATGCTTGGATGGAAACCGCAAGGAAGTCAAAGATACTACTCAAAAATTCCACCCAGTCGATGACAAGAGGGCCCGGGACTACCCCGACGATCAAGTCGAGGTTCTTACCCAGGCGAACGGTTGTCATCATGAGGCAGGAAGCCCGAAGGCGGCAGCCTGACAAGGCGTGCGGAACCGATACGATTTTCGGATCGGGAACCGGCGACCTTCAATTGCGTGAGATCCGCACGCCAAAGATCTCACCTGCCGCACACGGGATACGCCACGAGGCGAGGATTTAACTCCGAACCATAGCCAACGGCACATCTGAAGACCTTTGAAGACTCAATTCAAAAGTCGAAGGATGGACCCACCTCCGGCGGAATGACTTCCCCAAGGGGTCTTCCCCAGAGGTGGGCCCAGGGGGCCACTATCGGTACCCTGGGTACCATATACCCCTTGCGATTGCAAAGATCTCAAGTAAAAGTCATCCACTTGATTTGAAGACATTCGGAGGCCCACATGTCAGACATGCCCGAACCCGCTTCTCCAACATGGTTAGTCCCAGGGTCGCCATGTGTACTATCAAACTGGAGCTACCGCCCGCAAGGGGGGAAGCTCCGGGCTATGTACCGAAATGGCACCCCCGGACCTAACCCCAGACCGAGGGAAGCTCCGGTGCTAACACGTGTCGAGTAACACCAGAGCCATCTGTTTCCCACAGTACGCTCCGGAGCTGCCACGTGTCCAACCATCGGATCTTCAGCCTCTAACCTCCGGAAGACTCCATAACGGCTCTGGATCTTCAAAGGGAAATCAAGGACTTCAAGATCTGATCAAGTGTCATTAATACTATATTAATGACACACGATCGGACGACCTTAATTACCAGTAACAGTGCTGTCAAATCCCATAACTCGGTCATTAAGGGTAATTAAACGTGTTGAATGTATATCAATATCAGTAACCGCCGGGGCCACATGTCAGACCAGGCTAACGTGTAACGGCCTGCCCTTGTACTATAAAAGGACAGGCCAACCATACATAGGACACGTCTACACACACGCGCTCTACAAACTCTCTACGCTCTAGACATACATCCAATACAACGTCAACACACCCGTGGAGTAGGGTATTACGCTCAGGCGGCCCGAACCACGTAAATTCTTGTGTCTACTGTGTCATTCACAATTCACCTTCTTGAGTCTTCGCGCGCCCACACTGAACCTCAAACTCCTCTAACACTTTAGTAGTGTTGGGAGATCTGCCGGATCCAAACCACCGACAGGAGCTATCCGTCTTGGGATGGGTAGGTCCGGTGTAGATGTACACGTGTCAGAACCGGAGCTTCTCTCTGTCGGGGGTTATGTCCCGGGGTGTCGCACAAGTGTTTAGCCCGGAGCAATCCCATGTGTGGGATGTAGGTCCTGTTGCAGTATACTCGTGGCAGCACCAGGACTAACCATAGATGGGAGGCAGGTCCGGTCCCGTATGACACGTGGGGCCTTCGCAGGTCTTCAACTCAAACAGTTGAAGTTCCTTTGGTCTTTTTGTAATCCCAAGGGGTATACGGTACACAGGGTACCGACAGTTGCCCATGGGCCCACCTTTGGGAGAGACCTTTTGGGTGAAGTCATTCTGTCGGAGGTGGGTCCATCCTTCGGTTTTTGAGCCGCGTCTTCAAGGGTCTTCGGATGTGCCGTTGGCGGTATTTCGCAGTTAAACCAACGCCGCATGGCATATCCAGGATGCGGCAGATGAAATCTGGGAGTGTGGATCTCACGCAATTGAAGGTTGTCGGTTCCCGATACAAAAATCGTATCGGTTCCGCGCGCCCTGTCAGGCCACCATCCTCGGGCTTCCCACCTTTCATGATGACAACCGTTTGCCTGGGGTAAGAACCTCGACTTGATCGTCGGGGTGGCCCCGGGCCCCTTTGTCATTGGCAGGGTGAAGTTTTTGAATTGTATCGTCAGCTCCTCTGCGGTTTCCATCCAAGCGTTGCGAGGGCTTACTTAAGAAGGAAAGCACACACCGTTTGGGGATTCTTTATGCCTTCATTCGATCTTGCGCTCAAATCCTCCAAACTTTTGCTTGCTTTTCATCTCTCGCCCCGCTGTGCTGCGATGGAGTTGGGTCTCCGCGAGAGTCGATTGAAGACCGATGGCGACTTGAAGAAGGTTCGGGCCCTCATGGGGTGGTCCAATGACTTCTTCAACCATCAGGTCCGCGCCAGCAAGCTTCCGTTCAAGAAGGAACACACCGGTGACATGGTGTACTTCTTCGCGTACTCCATGGTGGGACTGATCCCATCCTTCTCCACTTTTCTCTTGATGCTGCTAGACTTCTATGGTCTGCAGCTGTACTACCTCGGTCCCCACTCCATTCTTCTGGTGTCGATTTTTGTCCACTTCTGCAAGATGTGGGTGGGCATTCCCCCCTGCGTCGAGCTCTTCCGCACCTTCTTCACCATCCACACAACCGGCAAGAGTGACGAGTACCTTGGCTTCTATTATTTTGTGAAGCGCAAGAAGTGCTTGTACAAGTACTTGCGGTCGTTCCCTTCTGGGAAGTGGGACGACTGGAAGAAGGATTGGATCGTCATCAGGGTGGAGGAGCATGAGAAGCTGGAGCTACCCGAAGGCCTCCCCAACGTCGACACTGAAGCTTGGAGTGAAGTTCTGGTGTTATCGGACGCCTTCAACCCTGCTCCAATCAGGATCCGCCAATGCGTGGAAGGAGGGGTGACTCCTCAGGCGGTATTTTGCAACTTCCTGGTTAACATATGGGCTCCGCTGAAGAAGAGGGAGAAGCTTGTCTGGGCCCTCAACAGTGTGATGGATGACGACCGGATCGAGACCGGTCTGAAGTCCAACATGGAAGGCGCAACTTTGGAGTTCCACCTCAAGAAGTTCCAACACGGCATCGACGTCGAGGGTGACAACTTGACTCCGCCGGTGGCTTTCCTCCCTCTGAACATGGAGGTGGAGTTCAGCAGGGAGCTCCGGCGGAAGATGTCGGTGCCTGACGACCTTGGTGAAGCCGAGAGGCGTCCGACCACCGGGTTGGCGATCCCCGGAGCTTCCGAGGGTGGAACCCCTTCCGCCCCGAGACGAAGAGTTGAAGTTGTGGGCAAGGGCAAGGAGTTAGTTGGCCGAGCCCTCAAGCCGTAAAAGGAAGCTAAATCACTCTGACGGGAGGTCCATTAGACCTGCTCCTTCCACAGCGGCTCCTTCTCCCCGGAGGGGAAGGTCTTCAACAGCGGCAACCACTCCAGCATCGGCATCTCCCCGGGGTGCTAGCTCCGGCCATACGGCTTCAGTACCAGCTGAGGGCTCTGGATCCGGAGGTCCTTCCCGGTTGAGGGGGGGTCTCAACCAAAGTGACGCCGGCAACAGCAGCAAGCTCCAGGGAACCTTCCGGAGCTGGCACGCCAGGAGCTACAGGGTCCGGCGCCGAGCGTCCGGAGAAGAGGTTCCGCGCTAGCTGGAGTAGAAGCCGTCCGAGGTAAATTTTGTTTTTTACCTCAGTTGGTTGTTTTTTTGGCAGTAACTGTGTCTTGAGCTTCTTAGTCCTTCATCTGCAGTGTCTCCAAGAGAAGGACTGCAGCTCCGACTCCAGCGACATCAACTGATGCTGTGGAGACGAAAGCTTCGGTTCCAATTCTAGCGTTACCCCAAGAGGTGGCTGAGGTTGCGGCAGTTCCGGCGCCGGCTGTCGTGGTCCTGGACCTCGACTCATCCCCAGAAGCTCCCGTGGTAGCGCCGGACCACGGGAATGAAGATGTACCAGTGGCACCTGCCCCGAAGATTGAAGCTCCGGGTTTGGATGCTGAAATGATGGACGCTCCAGCCTCAAAGTCGGAGGTAGCTGCAATTCTAGCCCTAGAGCCGGATGTCTTTGAAGCCCCGGCAGCAGAGTCGGTGGTTGATGAAGTCCTGGCGGTAGAGCCGGTGGCTGATGAGGTTCCGGCACTCGAGCCGGTCGTCGAAGAAGTTTTGGCGCCTGAACCAGTTGCTGCAGAGGTGCCGACGCTCGAGCCCATGATGGTCGAAGCACCAGCGCCTAAGCTGGTGGCGGAGGAGGCGCCAACGTCGGAGCCATAAGTGGCTTCAGCTCCGGCAGAATCTTCAACGCCTGCTCCGGAGGCAGTGGTCCCGGAGATACCCGTGCCTGGGCCAGGGTGCCAAGGTGAAGCTGTCGGCCCCCTGCCTGAGGGACTAGTTGTTGATGACCTGGCGGCAGGACCTTCGGAGCCAACTCCGGAGGTACAAACTTCTGTAGAAGGACCTTCCTCGGCGGCGGCCGAGGCTATCCCGAAGGACGGCCCTAGTGACGTGGAAGCTCAGGGGACCACTCTTGTATTTGGGACCCGATTTTTGTCACGGAGAACCCACTGAAGCCAGCGGAGAGGACCCCGGCAGGTTCGGACCCAATCCATCTGTCGTTGTCTATTGACAACGCCTGCTCCAGCCTTCTTCAAGTTCAACTGGCTTTCTACCACGATAGCAAGGCCCTCAAGGAGGAGCGCCAAACTCTTAGGAGGTGGCGCAACCGGCTCCAATTTGAGACCAAGCTGGCACAGTCGAGGCTGGCTGACGACAAGGAGTGGGTGAAGAAGGAGAAGGTCCGGTTGGGGTATTGGGGCCAACTGCTGGACGAGAGAGAAAGAATGACGCGATCCCTTGACAACCAGTACCAGGCCATCTACGAACAGGTCGTAGCTGCTAATAATGCAGCGAGTGATCGCCAAGAGAGGCTCGACGCTATCCACGACAGCCTCGTCAAGCGCTAAGAGGCCCTTGAGGAGCGGGAGAAAAAGCTCAAAGATGAAGAGCAAAAACTCCTGGAGCTGTGGGATGACTTCGTGAAGAGAGAGGAAGAGCTTACTCAGAGGCTGACTCTGGGTGACAAGAGTCTCGCGGAGCGCACCAAGAAGTTGGACGAGCGCCGCGAGAAAGAGGAGAAGAAGGTCTGGCAGCGAGGACAGGATCTCCACAAGAGGGAGAATGACATTGCTGCTAGGGAGAAGAAGGTGCAGGGCCGAGAGAAGGACCTGGTTAACCGCCAAAACGAGATCCATCTCTGGGAGGAAGAGCTCAACAAACTCGAAAGGCAGGTTGCTGAAAAGATTCAACAGAACGGCAAAGAGGTAGAGTGTCTTACTCGGGAGAATTCAGAGCTTGCGGCAACCAGAAGATCCTTGGAGGAGATGCGGAGCTCCAGGTATGTGGAGTCCCAACAAGTTTGGGATTTCCTGGGAAAAGTCAACGATGCACTGACGCCAATGGGTTTTAGTCTCGTGCGTCCGGATGATCCGGAGCCAGAGCTGGACCAGGCGTTGCAGGCATTGAGTTCGGCAGGCAACAAGCTCACCAAGATGGGCAATGTCATTGCGGACTGTAGGATCGAAGAGCACGTGAAAAGCTACCAGAGGGGGGTGAATGGTAGATTTAAAAATCTTACGCAGCGGAAACAATTAAACCCCAAACCCTTTCGGCAGAAAAACGATTTGTTAAAGAAATCGTGTGTGAGACTAATCTAAACGTGTTTTACCGTGACAAAAGTGATAGATATCAGAGATAATCAAGTCACGAAAACAACACAAAAAGAATCACTCAAATCCATAGAGAAAAACTCAAGTTATGATCGAAAGATCAAACAATGGTCAATCTGCCCTACCCGAGAAAAAAAAAACAGTTCTGGAACGCTGCAAAGAAACTCGTGTAGATCATAGAACACAAATCCAACGACTGTGAAATTTTGACATATGATAGACAATCAAGTTTTGAAGACAAACCAAAAAGAATCACGTCAATTGGATCTGTAAAACTCGATTTATGATAAAAACACCGACGAAAGGTTGTGCTGTCCAGAAACTCGACGAGTAAAACTTGTCTGGAACAAGTCTGACGAACAAGGCACAAAAGTTTCATCAAACTACGAATTTTATTCAATAGAACACAAGAGGAACAGCCCCAAAGTCGTGCTCCATGATATTTGGGCTCCCTTGCCTATATAACCAGCTCTTAGGCCAACCCAATATCAACTAGGACTCCAATCCTACTCAGATCATGAATCGTAACTTTCCATAACTGCTCAAGATTCTTCTATACGCAGATAGAAGCAATATTAAGACTTCCAAACACCTTAGTAACGTATCCCACATTCCTAAACAACTAAAATTTGTGACCCACATGAAATTCTATCATAACCAACTCAAATCTTTCCATATTTGAGGCAAACCCGACTCAGCCGCAACCTGAGTCCATAACCTAGTCGGTTGGACCTTTTCGACCAACTCTTTACGTCCACATCTCTTCATCATGTCTCAGAACCATGTAGCCACGTCCATGCACTCTTTGCACACGTGCAAACATCTTCCAACGACGTCCATGATACCTTCATATGCATTGTTCTTGATTCAATCATGCTGTGAAACCTCCCGATCAGCTCAACCACAATTCCTCCTGAATTTGGTTGTTGGAACCTCATCTCCTCCCTGAGACTAGTCCAATGGATCCCGTCACCAGCCATGTCTTGAACTCAAGCAACACCTGCACATGAATAAACAACCAATCCATACAAGCCCAAGTCCTCGACTTGACTCAAGTTAGTTTCAAACACAACACCCTACGTGAGAGCCTCACATAAGCATGTTGCAAAACCACAGTAACGCGATATCATCCATATCAACCAAAATGCACCAAAAACTTAGCAAATGAATACTAAGCAATCTTTCCAACAATGTAAAGCAAGTATGAAATATTGCAAATGAAAAGCAGAAGCACTACGGTCAAGTTCCGGACCTTGCCAGAGCAACCCGGACCTTGAGCCGGAGCTAACAAAAGCTAGTAGAACCTAGCGCCGGAGCTTACAAAAACTAGTACAACCAAGCTCCCGCCGAAGCTTACAAAACTAGCAGGACCTAGCGCTGGAGCTAACCAGAACTAGTCGGAACTAGTAATCCCAAAAGCTGGAGCTAGAAAAATCAACTTCGGAGCTTAGTAAAAACACGCCGGAGCTATCAAAGACATATCAGAGCTAAAGACAAAACTCATCAGAGCTAATCAAAGCTAGTCGAACCTTAATAAAAAGGTGTTTTGGTGATATTCAAAACTTTTACCGTTAAAACAAGTATATTCACTACAAGCCAATATATTCAACACACATAGATCTTACAATCTCCCCCTTGATGAATGCATTGGCAACACCACTTAAAATCCGAACATTGGCTTATTCTCATTAAAAGTTTTGAAGACAATTTCTCCCCTTTTTGTAAATCAGAAATAAAATGAGAAGAAAAGCAAAAATTCAAAATTCACATATTTCTCCCCCTTTATCATCTCTCCCCATGCACATTATCTTTACCTTTTTGAATGTGTGATTAATCTCTCTCCCTTTGACAATGTATTCAACAAGGTAAAAGAGAAATTTTAATTGTTATGAGCATATTATAACATATACATATAAAACAAAGCTCATCCAAGTCATACTATCAAATAACTTACACTATCACATCAATGAGATACATAAAGTAGTGTAAGCCATGCTAGAGATCATATGTAATTTTCAATTTAAGCAAGTCATGATCTCACAAACTTAACTATTTCATAACTTGAAAGCATGACACTAGTTGCTGCATTTTATTATTTTTCAAAACACAAATTTAGATCATATGATATTTGCAAGAGATTATATGTGCATCTGCCTTATTCTAACCAACCAAGCCAAGCCTATGTCATTTGACAATCAGAAGCTTAAGGACATGGTTTTAGTCATACACAACTTCTTCCAAGTTCATATCTAAGTGCAATGATAAGCTATCTCAAAAGAAGAAGTGTGATGCATGCATATTCTCTTGATCTTTTCTCAATTTATATTTGTTCATAAAAACTCAACATGTGAGTTGATTACTTGATTAATTCTTTATGATTAAAAGCACTTGTGAACATGTACAAGTTCAAAACAGCAAGGAAGTTCAACCATGACCAGTTTTAGTGTAAGTAATTATTCCAATTACTAGACATGGCAAAAACTACAAAATGTATACCACGAGTAATGTAGTAAGAACTTTCAGCATGTAAAAGGAATCACAAAGTCATATATGTATGAAATACTATGCTCATATTATTTTAATTTCAGATTCACACATAGACTTCCCAAGTTTCAAAAAAAAAACTCCCCCTCAATTTAAGCCATGAGGATGCATAACCCCTATTTCACTACGAATAAAATAAAAACGAGTGAAATCCAAAGGTTTTGCAAAAATGTCAGCCAATTGATGTTCGGTATCTACATGGTGAAGCACAATGTTTCCCTTTTCAACGTTATCTCAGAGAAAGTGATACCTAATGTCAATGTGCTTAGTTCTAGAATGTTGCACGGGGTTTTTAGCAATGCAAATGGCACTAGTGTTATCACAGAACAGTGGAACACTATCTAGATCAACCCCATAGTCCTTAAGTGTTTGAACAATCCAAAGAATTTGTGAGCAAGCACTAGCAGCAGCTACATATTCAGATTCGGCTGTGGATTGTGCAACTGAATTTTGTTTTCTAGAGGACCAAGCAACAAGAGAATTACCAAGAAAATGACAAGCACTGGAAGTACTTTTCCTATCAATCCTACAACCCCCAAAATTAGCATCCGAAAAAGCTTTCAAAGTAAAGGTTGAGGAAGAAGGAAGAAAAATGCCAAATTCTTGGGTTCCATGTAAGTACCTGAGAATCCTTTTGACGGCTTGACGATGTGAAACATGTGGGGAAGCTTGAAACCGTGCACAAAGACATACGCTGAATTGTATGTCCGGTCTTCATGCCGTGAGGTACAAAAGTGATCCAATCATGCTTCTATATTCTTTTTGATTCACATATTCACCATCTTCATCAAGTTCAAGTGTTGTTGCTGTTCCCATTGGTGTCCGAAGAGGCTTGCTTTTGTCCATGTTGAAGCGCCTTAGGAGGTCTTTGGTATACTTCGTTTGATGCACAAAGGTACCCTCCTTGGTTTGCTTGATTTGTAGCCCCAAAAAGTAAGTGATTTCACCCATCATACTCATTTCAAATTCGGAACTCATCATTGCTGAAAACTTGGGCACAAGATCATGAGAAGCACAACCAAAGATAATATCATCCACATACACTTGAACGAATAATGAGTCATTGCCATGCTTAAGCACAAAAAGTGTTTTATAACCTTGACCATGGTAAACCCCTTTTCAAGTAAGAATGTTTTTAACCTATCATACCATGCTCTAGGGGCTTGTTTGGGACCATATAAGGCTTTAGACAGTTTGTAAACATGATTAGGAAAATCTGGATTTTCAAAACCTGGTGGTTGTTTGACATAAACCTCCTCATCTATGTAGCCATTAAGAAAAGCACTTTTAACATCCATTTGATATAGCTTAAAACCCTTAGATGCTGCAAAAGCTAACAAAATTCTTATGGCTTCTAATCTAGCGACAGGAGCAAAAGTTTCATCAAAATCTAGACCTTCAACTTGAGTGAAACCTTGAGCAACCAACCTAGCCTTATTCCTAACCACAACCCCATCCTCACTTTGTTTATTTTTAAATACCCATTTAGTTCCAATTAAAGTGTGACCTTGAGGTGGAGGTAAAGTTTCCAAACATTTTTCCTTTCAAAATTTTCTAACTCTTCTTGCATGGCAATAATCCAAGATTCATTAGTGAGTGCGTGTGATATATCTTTGGGTTCAAAAGAAGAAACAAAAGCAGAATGAGCATGAGAGTTTGGATCGCAAAACCTGGACCGTGTGACTCGTTCGTGCAAGCTTCCAATCATCTGTTGTGGGGGATGATCTTTGTAAAACCGTAGGGGAACAGATGTCTCACAAGCTTCTTCTTCATTAGGTTCAACGTAGATTGATGAGCTTGTGACTTGTGGACAATCAGGACCAGCATAGGTGATAGCCGGAGCTTGTTCAATGTCTGGAGCTAGACGTGTCAACTTCGGAACTACCAGGCAGTATCACCAGCTATTCTTCATCTTCGAAAATACCCTCCCCCTGAGGATACGGATCTGGTCCTGCAATGTTTGAGCTAGTACTTGGGCTAGATTCATCAAAAGACACTTCACAAGTCTCCACAATTTTGTTAGTGTCAAGTAAAAGCACACGGTAGCCTCTAGTATGAGATGGATAACCAAGAAACATGCCATCAATGGATCTAGGTTCAAATTTATCAAGATTACTATGTTTCTTAACAAAGAATTTGCAACCAAAGACCCGAAAATGTGTAACACTAGGCCTATGTCCAAACCGGAGCTCATATGGTGTTTTACCTAGCTTAGCACGCAGGCAAACACGATTTGAGATATAACAAGCGGTTGCTAACGCATCAGCCCAAAATTTCCTAGGAGTTTGATATTCATCAAGCATAGTCCTAGCCATCTCAACTAAGGTTTTGTTCTTTCTTTCTACAACACCGTTTTGTTGAGGTACATATGGTGAACAGAATTGATGAGCTATTTTATTTTCAGCACAAAAGTGATCAAAAGATTGATTTTTAAATTCAGTTCTATTATCACTTCTAATTGGTTTTAATGATCCTGGGTGATCAATTGATAATCTAAGAAATAAAGTTCTAAAGTGACTAAAAACTTCATTCTTAGACGCCATAAAGTAAACCCAAGAGTATCTAGAATAATCATCAACGATAACAAGAACATACCATTTACCTCCGAAGGATTGAACACGTGAAGGTCCTACGGTGTCAAGATGCAAAAGTTGACATGGTTCAGTTGTCATGATCATTGTGAGAGGAGTATGTGAACCTACAACCATCTTAGCATGTCTACAAGAAGAGCACACAATTTCTTTGTCCCCTTTAAGCTTAGGCAGCCCACGTATGCGATCAAGAGCACTAACACGCGTTAGGTGATCAAAGCCTACGTGACTAAGTCTACCATGCCAAAAATATAAGTCCTTTGAATCATTAGCAACTAGACACCTATGCTTAGAGGAAGACATATCAAAATCAACTTTAAAAACTCTTCCAAACCGAGACATGTTAAAAATAAGCTCACTATTTGAACCTACAACTTTGCAGCAGTTTTTATTGCAAATAATTTCTAGATTTTCATCTAGCAATTGTGCAACAGAAAGCAAGTTGTATTTCAAATTTTTGACAAGTGCCACATCCTTCAAAGTGTAGTGATCATTTACTCTAACCGAACCCTTAGCAATTATAGGAGTTGAAGAATTATCGGCAAAAGTAACATTCTCTACACATGACACAAAAGAGAGGGACGAGAACCAATCTTTGTTACCGTTCATGTGGCGTGAGCAACCTAAATCCACAATCCAAATGTTCTCCTTCCTCAAACGTGTAACCTACATAGAAGCACAATACGTCGATGACTCAATATTGGGGTTAGTCAAAAGGCATTTAGGAATCCAGTACTGAGTCACGCGACGTGCAGCAGGAAAAACACGCGAAAGCTGAGACAAAACAGCAAGTTTATGAGTCAAAGTTTGAGATTTTTTATTCTTGACTACTGACCTATAAGGTGTTACTTGTGTAGCACAAAAATCAGTAGCTCCAGAGGCAAAAACAGAAGGTCCAGAGGTAAACTTTGAATGTTTTTGACTCAAAACAGTAGGTTGTACATTCGGTTCAATGTGTACAGCAAATTTTGCATGAAAGTTATGAGATCTAGTAACCATTCTTTCCCTTTTCTGTTGTTTAGCTAGTCTATAACAAAAATCTATGACATGACCATCTCTACCACAGAAGGTACAATGAAATTTAACTTTGTGTTCATGTCTAGATGAAAAAGCAATATTTTTATTTAAAACCGAACGAGACAACACTCCTGCAGATTTGAAAACCACTCCTTTTTGTTTAGGAACTATTTGAATCAAACCACTTCCTAATGACTTTACAATTTTAGGTGGATGTGCCTTAGCATGATCATGAGAATCAAAACCTAAACCAGTTTTATCATTGCAAGACTTGGAAGAATTCAGCAGTAAGTTTAGGTTCTTATTCCCATTATAAAACCGATCTAATGTCCTATGCAGGTCATCAAGTTTATTGGACAGATCAAGGCAATTTTCACATGAAGTTTTTGCTTTTAGTTTGCAATTTGAACAAAATTTAACTTCATGAGAACGTAAAGCATTGTTCAATATAGAATTTTCATTCATAGCATCCTGTAGTTTCTTATCAAGATCATCTTTCAAGTTTTTATCATTAAGTGCAGCAAGCTCTTTGTTCTTTTCAATTTCTAACTCAAGTTTATCAAGTGTGGAGGTGTGCGCACTTCTTAATGAGGACAATTGTTCATATATTAAATCACATGAGGAACATGCATCATCACTAGGAATCAAAGTTTTTAAACGGTTGATTTCAGATTCTAGTGATTCAATTTTAGCAGCACTATCCCTAAGCTTTTTGTCCTTTTTCTTAACAATAATAGTGGAACGAGAAATAGCATCACACATTTCTTCGCAAGTAGGACATACCTCTTCATTGTCGCTGTTGTGTTCTGCCTCCTCCATACTTGATCTTGACTTGCCCGCCATGAAGCACAAGTTTGCCAAATCATCTTCATCTTCATCACTTCCAATGTCCTCGTCGCTTGAACTGAACTCTTGAAGTGCGGTGATGAAACTGTTGATCATCTTGCGTCCTATAGTACCTTTCTTCTTCTTGTTGAAATTTCCAGAGGAGGTCCGAACCTTGCTTTGTTTTTCTTCCCGGGTGGTCGGACCTGAAAGGTTAGGGCATTCTGTACGAAAGTGTCCTTTTTTACCACATTCAAAACAGCGTTGAGATTCGGAGCTTTCTCTCCTTCTAGTTCTCACATTTTGCAATGATTTTGAGAATCTAGTAGAGATGAGTGCCAACTCCTCTTCTGGAAATTCTTCGATCTACTCCACGGTTAGTGAGGACAACAAATCAAGAGTATTGCAAGATGATGATTGGCCGGAGCTAGACATATCACGTTGTGAAACAAATGCAATAGACTTATTGGGGTTCTTATATGAGATTATGTCAATTTCATGAGTTTTTAACTTGGAATATAACACATCTAAAGTAAGTGAACTCATGACAGTAGATTCACGAATAGATGTGACTTTCATCTCTCAAATTAACATATCTAATGCACTTAGCAATTGCCTAGCATTTTCAGCATCTGAAAAATTAACATTGACACTACGCAAGTTGCTGAGAATCTTATTAAAGCGAGCAAAAAGGTCATCAATAGACTCACCGGGTTGCATCTCGAACATGCCTTGCCTTACCTCTTTGATCGTGTTGGATCCTTCGTGGTAGTCACAAAGTGCTTTCCACACATCGTATGCAGATCGGAGGTGTGCAACACGGTCGAAGTCGCTTTGTGTTAATCCTTGTATGATCAAGTTCCGAGCCTTGTTGTTGTTGTCAACATCTCTCTGATTTGTAGCTGTAACTTGATCGTTTGATGTCACTTCGTAAGGCTTGTATACCTTCTCCCATATTGCAAAGCATTGTGCCTGGATGAAAGCCTCCATGCGTGCCTTCCAAACCTGAAAATTAATATCAGCAAACACACAAGGTTTGGCAGAGTTCTTCTCCATGATGATTAGTCAAAAACACGTGCAAATCACAAAGATTAGAGTACCGTGGCTCTGATACCAATTGTAGGATCGAAGAGCATGTGAAAAGCTACCAGAGGAGGGTGAATGGTAGATTTAAAAATCTTACGCAACGGAAACAATTAAACCCCAAACCCTTTCGGCAGAAAAATGATTTGTTAAAGACATCGTGTGTGAGACTAATCTAAATGTGTTTCACCGTGACAAAAGTGATATATATCAGAGAGAATCAAGTCACGAAAACAACACAAAAGTAATCACTCAAATCCGTCGAGAAAAACTCAAGTTATGATCGAAAGATCAAACAATGGTCAATCTGCCCTACCCGAGAAAAAAACAGTTTTGGAACACTGCAAAGAAACTCGTGTAGATCATAGACCACAAATCCAATGACCGTGAAATTTTGACATATGATAGACAATCAAGTTGTCAAGACAACCCAAAAAGAATCACGTCAATTGGATCTGTAAAACTCGAGTTATAATAAAACCACCGACGAAAGGTTGTGCTGTCCAGAAACTCGACGAGTAAAACTTGTCTGGAACAAGTCTGACGAATAAGACACAAAAGTTCCTTCAAACTACGAATTTTATTCGATAGAACACAAGAGGAATAGCCCCAAAGTCGTGCTCCACGAGCTCTGGGCTCCCTTGCTTATATAACCAGCCCTTAGGCCAACCCAATATCAACTAGGACTCCAATCCTACTCAGATCATGAATCGTAACTTTCCATAACTGCTCAAGATTCTTCTATATGCAAATAGAAGCAATATTAAGACTTCCAACACCTTAGGAACGTATCCCACATTCCTAAACAACTCAAATTCGTGACCCACACGAAATTCTATCATAACCAACTCAAATCTTTCTATATTTGAGTCAAACCCGACTCGGCCGCAGCCTGAGTCCATAACCTAGTCGGTTGGATCTTTTTGACCAACTCTTTACGTCCACATCTCTTCATCACGTCTCGGAACCATGTAGCCACGCCTATGCACTCCTTGCACACGTGCAAACATCTTCCAACGACATCCATGATACCTTCATATGCATTGTTCTTGATTCAATCATGCTGTGCAACCTCTTGATCAGCTCAACCACAATTCCTCCTGAATTTGGTTGTTGGAACCTCATCTCCTCCATGAGACTAGTCCAATGGATCCCGTCACCAGCCATGTCTTGAACTCAAGCAACACCCGCACATGAATAAACAACCAATCCATACGAGCCCAAGTCCTCGACTTGACTCAAGTTAGTTCCAAACACAACACCCTACGTGAGAACCTCACATAAGCATGTTGCAAAACCACAGTAACGCGATATCATCCATATCAACCAAAACGCACCAAAAACTTAGCAAATAAATACTAAACAATCTTTCCAACAATGTAAAGCAAGTACAAAATATTGCAAATGAAAAGCAGAAGCACTACGGTCAAGTTCCGGACCTTGCCAGAGCAATCCGGACCTTGAGCCGGAGCTAACAAAAGCTAGTAGAACCTAGCGCCGGAGCTTACAAAAACTAGTACAACCAAGCTCCCGCCGGAGCTTACAAAACTAGCAGGACCTAGCGCTGGAGCTTACAAAACTAGTCGAAACTAGTAATCCCAAAAGCCGGAGCTAGAAAAATCAACTTCGAAGCTTAGCAAAAACACGCCGGAGCTATCAAAGACATGTCGGAGCTAAAGACAAAACTCATTGGAGCTAACCAAAGCTAGTCGAACCTTAATAAAAAGGTGTTTTGGTGATATTCAAAACTTTTATCGTTAAAACAAGTATATTCACTACAAGCCAATGTATTCAGCACACATAGGTCTTACACGGACCAGCTCGAAACCGAGGGGCAATCCCTGGCAAAGAGCGTCGCGGAATTCGTGCTAACGTGCTACACAAGTCGGGACCCTCAATTCCCCCTGGACGCGGTGCTTGAAGGCCCCATCGACGGACAGGGAGAAGCTGCCCAAGCCAGCGTACCGGAGGTTGCCAGAAGGTCGCCTCGTTCTTCCATATGATCTAGGACCATCTCTTTGTAGCTCCCGCTTGTATCCTCTCTTTTTTTTTCTCCAATTTTGTAACCTCTTGTCTCCACATGAATGAAATCCAAGTTTTTTGTGAATTTCATTTTTTTTGTCTTCAACACATTTGTCCCACTTGGCCCCCTGGTAGATGTACACAATTTGATTGTGAACATGTACCAAGAGAGTGTAACAGTTGTTGAAGACTTATGTGCTTTGAACTTGTAGAACGTAGGTTCGAAGTCTTCGATGGTAGAGGCCCCTGAGGTTGTCGGAGCTTAGTAGCTCCGACGATGATCAATTCCAGAGCTTAGTAGCCCCGGCAGCAGTCTCCATCAATGCGTAGAGTATCAACGGTTAGTCCTCTGGGTGTTGGAGCTTGGTAGCTCTGACAGTGACCTCTATCAACGCGCGGTGTGTCGACAGCACACCCAACTGTAGATTCTTCTCACCATCTTTTGTTCATGTTGACGGTTGGCCCCCTGGATCTTCCAGAACTTTATAGCTCCGACAATTCCTACTATCAATGTTTGGAACATTGACAACAGACCATCTTGGGGGGCCTTGGAGCTTTGGTAGCTCCGACTTTATCCACCATCATCATGGAACCTTTATTTTTCCTGCACACTGAAGCCAAGAAAAATAGTAAAATCCATTTCCTATCTATAGCTCAACTGCGACTTACTATTCCCGACAAAGTTTTAGGTCGAACACAATTCTAAATACAATCAAATGCGCTGCCTTGTTTCCTTCAGGTCTGATCGTTTCTGTACTCGTCTTACTTCGGCCTGCCGGGGTGTAGGTAGAGTGGCGTACTTAGGGTGCACGACCAGGTGTAACACCCTCAATTTTCGCATCCTGCATTGCATACATGAGCATGCATTAAACACTAGTAGAATAAGAAAAAAAATAATAAAACATACATATACAAATATGTGTAGCAAAAGAAGGAAAAGAAAAATATAGTTATAGCCTAAAACTTGTAATAGAGAATAAGTATAAAAAATAATTAATAATAGATAATATATATATAATATAAAATAATAATAATATATAAAAAGAAGTGTATATAAGTAAATTATATAATAATAAATATATAAATATATAAAAATAATAATAAATAAAATGAATAAGATAAATAAAATATAAATAATAAAATATATTATAATAATAAAAATCTAAAAAAAAGGAAGAACCGCCTGCTGGCCAGGCGGCCGAGCCGACTGCGGCCTGCCTCGGCCCCCACGCCCACGCGCACCGCACGGCTGGGCCCCGCCCGCCGCCTGACGCCCCCAGCGCGCCGTACCGCGCGCTGCTCCAACGAGTTAATGAGAAGCAAATAGGACCTTCTCTCGGTCACTACATTGGACAATGGCTAGCTTCTTCTCCACGGACTTGAGCCAATCATCCGCATCCATAGGGTCGGCAGCTTGAGCAAAGGTTGGCGGTCTGGTCCTCATGAACTCTCTCAATCGGTTATGAGGAGGCGGGGGTGGCGGTGGAGGCATGTGGGGCTGATTGTCGATATTGCCAGCCTGCAGCTGTCCCATGGTCTGCATGAGCTGGTTTTGCATGGCCAATAGCTGCTCGATGTTCATAGTTCCCTGAGTAGATCCTTGTCCGATGTTGTTCTGAGGCGCTCCATGGTTCTCCTCCTCATCATTAGCATCCCTCTGGTTGCGAGTCCTCACCATCTAGAGAAAAGCAATAGGTAAGAATTTAGAAACGTCCCCAACTATATGCATCAAGGGATATGAAGCTAACCAACTAGCTATACTAGCTTAGGTGGACATGGCAATGCTAAGGCATCCCAAAATCCTCTATTAAGCACACAAGCAAACAATATATATAGCAAACAGCACTCCAAGAAAAAACACATCGATTCCTGAGTGCTCCTATGTGCTCTAAAGTGTCCATTCTATCTAGGTTGCGTCCTACGGTCAATCTGTGGCTCTGATACCAATCTGTGACGCCCGATTCCGAAAACTGAACCAAGCTAACGCATATGTGTGCCCAGGATGTTCATCACACATATACGAGTGCAATCACAAATGATATACAAATAATTACCACAGAACAAGATTTATTATCAAATTTTATTACACAAACCATATTATCCTCGAATACAAGCTCTAATGAATATTAATGACAAGTTCAACTAATGCAGCGGAAATAACTAATTAAGCAAACTAAGCAAAAGGGATAGCGCAGCTCCATGCAACACCACAGGCAAAGCTGACGGTAGACACGGCCTAGAACTCCGCATTATCGCCATTAAACTCACAATTCTGACCTGCAACTGTTGGGGTGGGGGATTGCAAGAGTGAGTACATGTCGTACTCAGCAAGTGTGGAAAGTATGACATGTGGCTGATTCAAATGACGACAATAATAATGGCTAAGTGCTGAAAAGTATAGTAAAACATTTGAAAAGCAATATATTATATGTATGTAAAGTAATCCCATCATAATCACGAGTAATACCATAATACCAAACTGAATTCATTACCATCATCAATAATTCCAAATTTCACCATCGTCAATAACCATATTCCATAACCATCCATAACCATTACCAAACCATAACCATCCCAATTACCAATTTCCCTCTAATCATGTAGGTCATCCAGGCGCTCATAACCGGGAGCACGGCTATCATGATAGTTTTAATACTCTGCAGAGTTTGTACCACTTTACCCACGTGTTTGTGATTTCATCACCCGTCGGCGACTAAGGAACCTCCCTTATGCCAATCACACTTCCTTTGGTGTATGGCCAAGAGATCACAAAATAGCCTTTACAAAGGGATTACTAGCCTATTTAGACCCCACTGAGGTTTCACCGGTGGCGATGCCTCCAACTGAGCACATCTTCAACCAAGGGCCCCCTCTTGAGCCATTCGGATCCCACGGTAGTCCCACCAATCATCAGCAAACCCAATCCGACTACCCCTTCCCCGAGCATCCACAATGGTCCAAACAGCACTAGCAAAGCCCTAATTAATCAGCTACGCCGCACCCATACTTGGCCTCGTGGTGGCACTGTAGTCCTGGCCTATTCTCGCATGAACCGGTCCTTAGATCTAAGGCAAGCAAACCACCATAACATCCGACCCATCCACATACCAGGCTTGCTTAGATCACCCATTACCATACCGTATCGACCAGTTCACATTAACCAGAATATCATTAATACATAATTAAATGTGTAGTGTTGGTTTTTCCATCCCAATTAATTAAGCGAAGCAAAAAGGTAAAAAATCCTCCCGACTCTCTACCATAAATTCCAGGTGACAAGGGTGGTTTAACAAGTCTAGTAAACTTCCTACCATACGATTCCCATCAAATTGACACAGCATGCAGTTTTGCAAACAAAACATTTATTTTAAAAGCAGGATCAATATGCTTCAAGGACACTTGCCTTGCTCCGGCGGATGGGGTTGCTCAAGCGCTCCAAAGTCTTGATTCTAAAAATCCTCGTACACGACCTCTTGAGCACGTTCCTCTACGCGTGATCACACATACGAGAAAATACATATACAATCAACATGATGCACACACATTAATCAACATGCGATGATATGCATGCAGGCAAGGTACAATAATTAATTAACTACAGTTGTCTATTAATTAGATGCAACTAGTTCATGCGTGTTCATATGAGATTACAGGGGTTTTTGCGGGAATTAATGCTGCTGAAAATAAAAATACGATGCAACTACGATCAATTTACGTCTATTAGATTCGATATGGTCGCTAAAATTTGCATCGGGAACATGGCCTACCATAGATGCGATGGCTTCGATGATCGCAGGATGAAGGTGACGCGTAGACGAAGTAGATGGCACAGCAGTCCCTCGGCGGCACGACGACAGCGACGATCTCCGGCGGACGGTGGTGCCCTCCTATTTTTCCTCCTCTTCTTCCCCTCTTTTTTCTTCCTTTTCTTCCCCTTCTTTTCCTGGCGGCGCAGCTCTCTGGTGCCTCCCTTTTTTCTCTGTTCCGACAGCGGGCTCTATCGTGGAGGCGGCGTGCTGTTGGGATCGGGGGAAAACCTAGGACCTACGGTCCTTTTTATAGACGCGGGAGTCAACGCGCGGGAGCGCGGGACTCGGCCGGCTCGGGTGGGATTCGGCGGTGCGCTACGCGGGAGGCGGGGCCCAGCGCAGGCGCGTGGGGCGCGAGCGCGCGATGCGCATGTTGAGGCGGAAGCGGGCGTGCGGGGCCCAGCGGTGTCGCAGGCGGCCGCGTGGGGTGGCGGGAAGCGGGATTCAGGGGCGGGGGTTTCGGTGCTGGCGCGCGGATCGGCGCGTGGGCGTGGGAGGCGCGGCGCGTGGCTGCGGGGCCGGGTGGGAGCGCGCGGCACGCGGCCGGGGTCTGGGCGGGCGTGCGGATCGGGTGGCGGTGGGGCCCATCGCGGGGCCAGCGTGGGAGGCGGGGTCGGGCGCATGAGGTCGGGAGCAGCGCGCGGTACGGCGCGCTGGGGGCGTCAGGTGGCGGGCGGGGCCCAGCCGTGCGGTGCGCGTGGGCGTGGGGGCCGAGGCAGGCCGCGGTCGGCTCGGCCGCCTGGCCAGCAGGCGGTTCTTCTTTTTTTTTAGATTTTTATTATTATAATATATTTTATTATTTATATTTTATTTATTTTATTTATCTTATTCATTTTATTTATTATTATTTTTATGTATTTATATATTTATTATTATATAATTTACTTATATACACTTCTTTTTATATATTATTATTATTTTATATTATATATATATTATCTATTATTAATTATTTTTTTATACTTATTCTCTATTACAAGTTTTAGGCTATAACTATATTTTTCTATTCCTTCTTTTGCTACACATATTTGTATATGTATGTTTTATTATTTTTTTATTATTTTTTTTCTTATTCTACTAGTGTTTAATGCATGCTCATGTATGCAATGCAGGATGCGAAAATTGAGGGTGTTACACCAGGCTAAGTCGATAGCACACTCCGGCCCTAGATTGGCTTGGCGGCATTCAGACGAGAAGACCATTAACAATGTTTGGACCAGGAAGAATAGACGATTGTCGGTACCCCGCAGACCGGGTACCCCCACGCACAAGGAGAAAACCGCTAAGGACTCTACCTCTACTTAAGAGGCTGAATCCGAGGCTGCCACGTCGTGGAGGGAAGGACCAGATTCTACCTCTCCGCCGGGGGAGGCTCCCAAGCTGCCACGTGGCCGGCAGAACTGGACCCTCGCCTCCCCGCTGAGGTGGGCTCTGGAGCCGCCACGCGGTCAATCGGGACCTCGGGGCCAGGCCAGCGCCCTCGCAGGGAAAGGCACTGGAACTACCACGTGACCTGCAGGGTTGAGCCTTCACCCCTCCATAGGGGTGGGCTCCGGATGCACCACGTGGCCTGTTCCGTCAAGTGCTCGACTCCCCACAGAGGCAGGCTCCAACGCAACCACGTGGCGGATGGCCGACTCAGTGTGGTAGGAAGCCGCAGTAAAGGAAGGCGTGCGCTGCTCAGACAAGCATTAAGTACGTGCGCCTTCCCCAAGCAAGCTGAGTCGCGCATGCGAAGGTCAAGGCTCCAGTGTCCTGTCTTGTCCAAGTAGCCGGTACAGACCCATGCCGCAAGACGGACGAATGGGCCACGAGGACAAGACGGACGGGACGTGCACTACCATCATCACCAACTATGTGTATCCCTGGCACACGATGCAACGGGACGGCGCATTGACACCCCTGACAAAGGGAAGTAGATAGCAATTAATCCTAGATCTTGTATAGGATTTAGCTCTCCCCGGGACCACCTATCGGGTCATGGGGCCCACCTTGCGACTGTAGAGTCCTTGAGCTATAAAAGGACTCTGTAGACGACCTTCGCAAGGGATCGAAAATTATACTAAGACTCATACACGCTCAAGCAAGGCAATACACAAACACTCCCGTGGACATAGGGTGTTACGCTCCGGCGGCCCGAACCACGTAAACCCTCTGTGTTCATCATCCTACTGCGTTCGATCTCCTGGTACTAGCCATCGTGAATCCAAAGAACCTCTGCGGGCAGCTCTCTAAGCAGGTCCAGGGGAAGTGTCGTTTACGACCTTCGACATTTGGCGCGCCAGGTAGGGGGCTTTTTCCCTGTCAAGATCTCCACCAGCAGCAATGGTGAACAGCCAATCCGATGCCGGTTCATCCAGGGTGCACTCACGGCGGCAGACAGCAGCGGAGGATCAGGCGTCATCTTGCTCTAGGGCAGGCTACCGCTCTAGGGCAGGAAGGTCAGGACCTTCACGTCGCCCTGCTGTCACTTTGCCGGCTGCAGGTCGACATGCCACTCTGTGGCGTACTCCGACCGTGACAGCAATCACGACGCCGCCGGCTGCAAGCCCGGAGAGTGCGCTTGCAGCAGCGCGTGCGCTGCTCCTCAACCCTCCTGCTGGGGATTCTCCTCAGGGAGCAGCTCAGCAGTGGATCAACGACGTCGAACACCTCATCACCGACGCGCTCAACGTGCCTCCACCAAGGGAGACACATGCTCAGCTGATGCATGCCTCCACCAAGGCTGCCGTGTCCAAGGTGGACGGCAGACTCGCGCTCGACCAGGATCTCGACAACAGATCTGAGAACCGGGCTATAGCACCGCAGGGCCAGAGAGGACTGCCGAGTCACCATCGAGCGCCAGAGGTAGTGTCAGCGCAACCTCGAGGCAGATTACAGCGTGCTGGGCCCTGTGCCCCAGGCTCATGTTGCGCCTCCACCGCACCAGGCGTACGTCGCGCCTCCTCCACAGGCATATGCAGCATCGCCCCAGCATCAGGTGTACGCAGGCCCGCCTGCTCACCCGGGGTATGCGATGCCGCCGCCGGCAGCAGCCAGCCCCAGCCAAGGGTGTGCAGCGCTAGCGCCTCACCTCCGTTTCGTGGTCTGGCCACGAAAGTTCTGGCCGCACATGCCGGAGAAGTACGACAGGAGCGTCAACCCGAGCGAGTTCCTGCAGATCTACACCACTGCGATACCAGCTGCAGGAGGCGACGAGGCCATCATGGCTAACTACTTCCCCGTTGTTCTGACCGGCCCAGCTCGGTCATGGCTCATGAACCTGCCCCAGGGGTCCATAACATCCTGGGATGAGTTGTGTCGACAGTTCGTGGCTAACTTCGGCAGTTCCTACAAGCGCCCCAGCACTGAGCTCGACCTCCACGTCGTTAGACAGCGCGCTGGAGAGTCGCTGCGATCGTTCATCCAGCGGTTCTCCCAGGTACGGAACACCATCCCCCATGTCGCTAGCGCATCGGTTATTGTTGCGTTCTGACAAGGTGTGAGAGACAAGAAGATGCTCGAGAAGCTAGCCACGCACGAGGTGCGTGATGTCTCCGAGCTATTCTCCTTGGTAGACAGATGTGCTAGGGCAGCTGAGGGGCGTAACTGGCACTCCCAGCCATCCTCAGAAGCAAGGGAGGCCACCCCGACTGAGAAAGGAGCCTCTGCGAGGAGCAGCAGCGAGAAGAAGAAGAAGGGCAGTGGCAAGAACAGGCCAAAGCCCGGAGCCCATGCAATGGCGGCTGCGGCACCCGACAAAGCCCGAGCGCTGCGTCTAGATAAGCGCCCTAGGCAGTCGCCTGAACCCGAGGAGCCTGACTTCAAGTGCCCGGTGCACCGTACAAATAGCCATAGTGCTAGCGAGTGTCGGGAAGTGAAGAGGTTCGCGGAACGTTTCCGCGAACAGAAACAGGGACAGCAGCGCCAGGAGGGTGCACCTCCCCACCAGAGGGAGGGCAAGCAGAAGGCTGATCCTGAGAAGGGGGATGACAGCGAGATGGGGCTCCAGGAACCCCAGCGTGCGGTTAAGGCCATCTTCGAGGGTGGCAACTCTGACTCTAGCAGTGATAAGGAGCGCCGCAAGACCCTCCATGTCATCTACGGGGGAGCCACAGACCCCACGCCCCGAAACGCGGTGAAAACTCTGCGACGGGCAGTGGCTGCGGTGGCCCCCGCCCCAAGTCCGGCTCCCCACCACAAGTGGATGAGCACGGCGATCAGCTTCGATGCTTCTGACTGCCCGAAGAACATGGCAGGGGCAGGAGTGCTCCCATTGCTGGTGTCCCCGACCATATCCAACGTGAAGGTCTTTCACATGCTGATAGATGGATGGGCGGGCCTCAACCTCATCTCCACAGCAGCCTTCCGAAAGCTGCAGCCGCCGATGTCCTGGCTCACACCCTCAAGCCCGTTCTCGGTTGTCGGACCTGGGCAAATCCTCACGTACGGTAACATACACCTCCCGGTGACCTTCGGGACCCGGAGAACTACCCTACGGAGAGCGTTTTGTTCGACGTGGCAGACGTCAACCTTCCCTTCAACGCAATCATCGGGAGGCCGGCCCTCTACAGGTTCATGGCTGTAGCCCACTACGGCTACCTCGTCCTGAAGATGATGACGCCTTCCGGTGTCCTCAGGATCAGAGGGGACCGCTACGCTGCAGTGTCAGCCTTAGAGCAGCTCCAAGCACTTTAAGCGGGGAGGGCTCCGGCCCCAGGAGGCTCGAAGGAGAGTCAACCAGAGCAAGGCCCGGCACAGCGATCCTCCACTACTGCACCCCGTGTGCAACCAGCCAACGACGACGACGTCCCCGTGAAGGTCGTCAGGATTTGCTCCGTGGCTGCCCAGACAACCCGTATCGCGGGGAACTTGGACAGCAAATAGGAATGCACACTCATCACCTTCCTCCGGGACAACGTCCATGTGTTTGCATGGCAACCATCACAAATGTCCGGGGTCCCCAGGGATGTGATTGAGCACCATTTGAAGATCTACCCCGATGCCCAACCGGTGCAGCAGAAGCCCAGGAAACAGTCCATCGAGCGGCAAAACTTCATCCATGAAGAAAATAAGAAGCTGCTCGATTCAAAAATTATTTTTAATTTTTATGATGTTGATGTAAGCCCGCCATAGCTCGTGATCTATCATGAGCGCTGTCATTTTTCCCCTGCTTTAGCAGTAGTGGGAGCCTTGCTGTTTAGATTGCAGGTGGGGTTGCTTGAGGTACCTGCAATGTGCCTGGGGCCTCGGATGTTCCAATACTCCGGGGCCTGTGTCTCCAGATGGTCTCCCCCGGAAAAGGCTTACGCCAAGCGGGAAGTCCAGGGGCACAACCTGCTTAGCCTGGTCCTGTACCCTAAGCCTGTGCGCTCTGCCTCTCCAGCGCTGCAGCCGAGTACTGGGGGCCAGATGGACCACCCTTGGGTAGTATGGATGACGAGTCCTAGGTGCAGATGCACTGAATTACCCAAGCGCCACGAGTCAACCCAGGATCGTAAGTCAAGCGACACTACAAAAAGAGCAGCGGTGAAGTGACCAATGGATAGAATTACTTCTATTTTTTGATCTATATACAGGTCTTTTAGGAAGTTATTCCGACGACCACCGTCAGAGTACCCGCGAAGACAGTGGGCACCGCTGGACTGGAGCTCCGGCGGCACCCCAGGGGACCAGCTGTCGACCTATCACCGAAGATGGCGGGCACCGCCGGACTGGAGTTCCGGCGGCACTCCTAGGGGGCCCGCTGTCGACCTCTCACTGAAGATGGAGGGCACCGCCGGACTGGAGCTCCGGCGGCACCCCCAGGGGGCCCGCTGTCGACCTCTCAATAAAGATGGTGGCCACCGCGAGACTGAAGCTCCAGCGGCACCCCCAAGGGGCCTGCTGTCGACGTACCTGCATACTCAGCTACGGCAATGCTACCTACGCATCCTAGGCTACCCCTGCACCCGTCCGCCCTAAGTCCTAAGTGTATGACAGGTGTGCCCATAACAACTGGCCACGCCTGCCAGGGGGCCATACTTTGGGGGACGGCAGGTCCTGGAAGCTAAGGAACAACAAGCAGCTAAAAGACATTGCTAGAAATAAAAACAAGATGAGTATAAAAGGCACCACAAACAGATTTTTTATTACACAAATAAAAAGTTTGTCGCCACAACCAACCACAAGACAAAAGCAAAAAGAGAAAAACTTAAACAAGCGTCCGGGGAGCCCTCAGCCGCAACACTGGAACCTTGAGGCGATGAGCGCCACCGCATCCGAAACTTTAGAATTGGAGGCCTCTTCCCTCTCGGCGATGGGCCCCTCGAGGACCGGCTGCAGAGGGACGTCGGGGTACCATCTCCGGAAGTAGGACAGGATGTGCGTCGCCACCTCCTTCACCAGCATCTTCCCTTCGGCCTCCAGCTGGTTCTCGATGACGACCCCCAGCGCCTGCATCTTTGAGCTGGTGGAGTCAAGCGCTAGGAACACTTGGCTCACCTCCTGCACCGGCTCCCCCACGCGCGCTGGGCTGAAGCCGAGCGGCACCAGAGCTGAGTCGGCACCGCCAAGGAACTCCCAGACCTTCTGGGCCTCAGCGGAGCGCGTCGCCCGGAGCTCCTCCACCTCCTGTTGGGCCGCCGCCAACGCCCGGGGGCCGCAATCCAGGAACCACTTCTCCTTGGCTGCCAGGGCCCTCTCGCGCTCGTCGACCCCCTTCTCACAGCGGTCCAAGTCACCCTCCTTGAGGGCGACACTGAACTCGCAGTCCAGGAGGGCGTGGCGCTCAACGGACTGGGCCTGCTGCGCCTCAGCCACGGCGGCTTCCCGGCAGTCTAGCTCGGTGGCGCGGACTCTCGCCCCTTCCTGCTTGAGGATGAGCCCGCGGTAGGTCGCCTCCACCTCGGCTTGCTTCGCCGCCAGCTCCTGCTCCCGTTTGGCTAGAGCAGCCTCTTGGAGGGACAGGAGGTGCTGAAGGTCCTCGTAGGACTGGAGGTGGGAGCTGGCCTCAGCGTGGATAGCCTCGGCGTCTGCCTTCAGCTTCTGGGTGACGACGTCCAGCTGGGCGATGAGGTCACGCTCCTACTCGAGGATCTTCATCTCCTCCTGAACAACCACCTCCCGCTGGGCCACTCGGCTCTTCGCCAGCCGGGTCCAGGCCTCCAGGGTCCCCGCCCATTCCCGGAGCCGGTCGTCCTCGTCTTCAAGCTACCCTTTCTCCCGGGCGAGGGTCGCCTGGGCCCGCCGAAAGCCGGAGTAGGCCACGGCCATAGCCTCAGACAGGGGGAGAGGCTCCACCGTAGCAGCTGGTCCCTGCCTCCCCACTTCTTCAATATCGTCCTCCATTTGGAGGACCACTAGGGAGACGGGGACCAGGGCCCCCTCCCCGACGGCAGCACCCGGGGCCGTGGCACCAGCCGACGTAGTAGTGTTGGAGAGCGCAACAACATCGGTCGGCACGGAGTAGCCGGTGTATGCGGAGTCGTTGGCGGGCGCGGAAGCGCTCGTCGGAGCGCGCGGCTGGGCTTCGGCAGCCGCTGCGGGGGTCTCGGGCACGAAGGCCCAGGGCACCCCGGCGGTAGTAGTCCGGTGCATCAGAGCAGGGCCCGAGGCTGCAGAAGATCCCCGCAAGCCGGCTGGAGCGGCAAACCCCCCAGCAGATGGGCCCGCGGGTGGAGATGGAGTAGTTGTGGTGGCGCTGGAATCAAGCAAACTCAGATCATAAGAAAATGACAGCGTGGCGCACAGCAAAGAACACCCAAGGTAAAATGTGTGCAAGCTTACCGGGGGACGCTGAAGTTCCACCGCTTCCCGAAAGGGTTGGGGGGGTTCGGACCCCCCGAACCCACGACGGGGGCCGCTAAGTGTGCTGGGGGCCCCTGTGGTGGTGGGGTCAGTGGCACCCCCGAGGTATGGCGCCCCTTCGAACGGAGAGGGAACGCTGGGGTCCCGTCGGCGTTGAGGAGCCTCCCCCTCTTGTGCGTGGAGGACTCGGGCGGCAAAGTGGCGCCACCGGCGCCCCTTGACGACGAGCGCGGCAGGGCTCCGGAGTCCTGACGAGGGGCAGAAGGGGCCAGCGGAGGCGACCGAGCACGCTTCTTGGGGGTCGGGTCCGGCACCGGAACTGGCACTTTCCCCTTCCCCTTGTCAGTAGAGGCGTTTACGCCACCCCATGGATGGTGTTGGGGCCCGCTCGAGGAGTCGTCGCTTGAAGAACTGTAGTCGCTTAAGGGAGCCCCGCCTCCCTCAGCGTCGTCGGCGATGTTGACCCCCCGGAACGGGTCCCCGATCTGGCGCTGCGCCAGCCCAGACTCGTTGAGGGTCGGCATCGTCTTCAGCAGCTGCCTCTTCAGCTCGGAGTCCGAGCACAAGGGGCGGCAGGCCGACAGAAGAGTCAGTGCCTCAGAGGATATGTCGTCGGGGCAGACCCGGGTCAGCATGTCGAGCAGCTGCTGCTCATCCAGGTTGGAGTTGGGGCCGGTCTTGAGCCGGGTGTAGTCCGACAGACCGATGAACATCCATGCCAGAAGGGCGCGGTGCTGGAGCGGAGCTATGCGACGGGACATGAAGTCCCTCAGTACCATGGCAAATGACAGCCCGTGGTCTGCCAGCATCTGGATCCTCTCCAGCACTGGGTTGAACACCTCCTCCAGCTCTGGGCGCTCCTCCCAAAATGACCGCTCGGAGTAGGGGATCCCGGTGGGGAGGCACATCCGGTCGTGGGCCTCGACCTTGGCGATCATCCAATCTTCACGCCACAACTCCCACCGTGCTGAGTTGAAGGAAGCAATGTACCTCGTGGGGACCTTTGTCCGGCACTAGAAGTAGTAGGCGCCGAGGTGCTCCTTCAAGCTCCTGCCGGTGGCCCTTAGTATAAAAAAGTACCGGAAGATCTTCACCGACGGCATCACCCCCACGAACATCTCGCAGAGGTGAGCGAAGACTGCCAGCATGGCGATCGAGTTCGGCGCGAGGTGGTGGAGTTGGAGGCCGAAAGTCTCCAGGAGCATGACCAGGAAGGCAGATGCTGGCGGGACGAAGCCGGCCAGCACGTACGACGAAAAGAGGACCATCTCGCCGGCGGAGAGGCTCAGCGGGAGCCTACCGGGACGGAGCCACATCTCCCGCTCAGGAGTATGCCAGCCGAGAAGCCGGCGCATGGGGGCCAGCTCAACGGACCTAGACAGCCTGGACCGTGGCAAGATGCTCGCCATGTGGGCTGAAGGAGGAGGCTCTGGACGGGGAGATTAGGAGCTAGAGCGCAAGAACTGGGCTTGAGAGCGCAGGGGTGCAGAGGCGGGAGAAAGGACCCTCAGGGGGAAAGTTCTCTTTTAAAGCACCTCTGTAGGCCAACAGGCGCAAAAGTGTGAATCGCCGCAGCCTAAGTAGAAGAGCAATGGTCTCGCATAGGCAATGACATGAGGGCCCGGGTCGCTCGACAAAGAAGGTGTGCCGGGTGGCTAGCTATGCGGGAGGTAACTCGGCGGTTTCCGAAAGGGCAAAAGCAGCGGAAGTGCAGGAGCCACCTTGGGAACCACCGCAGTTAAAGCACGATTGAAGGCAGAAGTCATGTCGCGCGGTGCCTATTCAGCATCTCCACTTACCAGAAAGGGACACATCGCCACAACAGCAGGGGCATGTCACCTGGGGAACTGCCCCGAAGTGGAATCAGAAGAGTTGCGCGGGAAGAAACGTAAGAAGACCCTACCTGCGGTATCGACGACTCTCCTGAGGTGGGCTCGGGGGCCACTGTCGGTACCCCGCAAACTGGGTACCCCCGTGCACAGGGAGAAAACCGCTATGGACTCTACCTCTACTTAAGAGGCTGAATCCGAGGCTGCCACATCGTGGTGGGAAGGACCAGATCCTACCCCTCCGCCGGGGGAGGCTCCCAAGCTGCCACGTGGCCGGCAGAACTGGACCCTCGCCTCCCCGCTGAGGCAGGCTCCAGAGCTGCCATGCGGTCAATCGGGACCTCGCGGCCAGGCCCGCGCCCTCGCAGGGAAAGGCACCAGATCTACCACGTGGCCTGCAGGGCTGAGCCTCCACCCCTCCATAGGGGTGGGCTCCGGATGCACCACGTGGCCTGTTCTGTCAAGTGCTCGACTCCCCACAGAGGCAGGCTCCGGCGCAACCACATGGCGGACGGCCGACTTAGTGCGGTAGGAAGCCGCAGTAAAGGAAGGCGTGCGCTGCACAGACAGGCATTAAGTATGCGCGCCTTCCCCAGGCAAGCTGAGTCGCGCATGCGAAGGTCAAGGCTCCAGTGTCCTGTCTTGTCCAAGTAGCCGGTACAGACCCACGCCGCAAGACGGACGAATGGGTCGCGAGGACAAGACGGACGGGACATGCACTACCATCATCACCAACTATGTGTAGCCCTGGCGCACGACGCAACGGGACGGCGCATTGACACCCCTGACAAAGGGAAGTAGATAGCAATTAATCCTAGATCTTGTATAGGATTTGGCTCTCCCCAGACCACCTGTCGGGTCCTGGGGCCCACCTTGCGACTGCAGAGTCCTTGAACTATAAAAGGACTCTACACACGACCTTCGCAAGGGATCGAAAAATTATACTAAGACTCATACACGCTCAGGCAAGGCAATACACAAACACTCCCGTGGACGTAGGGTGTTACGCTCCGGCGGCCCGAACCACGTAAACCCTCTGTGTTCATCATCCTGCTACGTTCGATCTCCTGGGACTAGCCCTCGTGAATCCAAAGAACCTCCGCGGGCTGCTCTCTAAGAAGGTCTGGGGGAAGTGTCGTTTACGACCTTTGACAATGATGCAACTCGAGTTGTACATGAACTGGTCGAGCTAAAGTTTCTTAAGAATTGCACAACTTTCTTATAGAAAAGAAAGAGAAAAATAAAAAATATTGAGCCTGTACAAAATAAATGCACGTGGAATCTGTTTTCACACAATGATGTCTTTCATTATAGGTCCGGGGTACAGGGGAAACAAATACACTCTTAGGGTATGAAACCAGGCTAAGTGTGTTTTCTTTCTCGTTTGACCCAAGGTAGCTAGCCACACTTTTAGTTCTGAGACTGTGACAAGTGTTGCCTGAACTTTGCGGACCTTCCAGGGAAGGTTCGACTGTTCTCCCGGAGGAGCTAACCGACTCTGTACAATGACTCTATAACATACATCACATGTAACTACAGACTCACCTCCGTGATATTAAGCGTAGAACATACGTATGTGCTTAATGTTCCAAGGATTTGGGAGAGATGTCCTATCCTCGGTTGCCAAGTGAACGCATCCGAGACGGGATCCTTTGATCACTCGGAAGTGTCCTTCCTAGTTGGGGGAAAGTTTGTTTAACCCTTCTCTAGATTGTATTCTCCGTAACACCAGATCGCCTTCCTCGAGCTGTCGGCTGTGAACATGCCGTTGGTGATAGCGCCGAAGAGCTTGGCGGTATCGGGCATTCCAAACAGCTGCTTGGCACCTTCCCTCTTCAAGGAGGTCAAGGTGTTCATGCCGGAGCTGGTCCTGCATGGCATCATCGAAGGTCCAGACCCGGAGCGACCCCAAGGTGATTTCCGGAGGAAGGCCTGCTTCAGCTCCATACACCAAGAAGAAGGGTGTCTCTCCAGTTGACTGGTTTGGAGTTGTCTTGTTTGCCCACAGTGTGGGTGGAAGCTCTTCGATCCAGTTGGCTCCATGTTTTTTCAGGCCCTCATATGTGCACGTCTTGAGTCCTTTTAGGATTTCTGCATTTGCTCTCTCGGCCTGGCCATTGCTTGCCGGGTAAGCTACGGAAGCGTAGCTGACTTGGATGCCGAGGTCTTCGCAATATCCTTGGAATGCAGAGCTTGTGAACTGGGTCCCATTATCAATTATGATTTTGTTTGGGACTCCAAATCTGCATACGATGGACTGCAAGAAGTTGATAGCTGATTGCTTGTTTATTGTCACAACTGGAGTTGCTTCTGGCCATTTGGTGGATTTGTCAATGGCAACGTACAGGAACTTGTAACCTTCGACGGCTCTTGGGAAAGGTCCCAAGATATCCATGCCCCACACAACGAATGGCCATGTAGGAGGTATCATTTGTAGAGGTTGAGCCGGTGTGTGAATTTGCTTTGCATGGAACGGGCATGCTTCACATTTCTTCACCAGCTCAGTTGCATCCTGGAGTGCTGTAGGCCAGTAGAAGCTATGTCGGAAGGCTTTACCAACCAGCGTGCGGGAAGACGTGTGGTTCCCACACTCGCCTCCATGGATTTACGCAAGGAGCTCGCAGCTTCGTCCCTTGTAATGCACCGCATTAGGATGCCGTTGGCACCACGCCGGTATAGATCTCTTTCAACCAGCGTGTATCTTTTAGCCAATCTGAGTATCCGGTCAGCAGATACATTATCTTCAGGAAGGAAATTGTCTTTCAAGTAGCTCCGGATCTTCAAGATCCATGCATCGGAACTAGCTTGAGGATTTGAGTCTTGCGTGCTGGGTTGCTCGGAGCTTCCTGCAGCACCTACGACCCTTGATGGACGCCATGGTAACAGGGCCATCGGGACCACCAACTTCGAGGTGCTCGTATCGCCCCCTTCGCTCAGTTCGGCAGGCTGAGCTGTAGGTTTATACAACCTCCAGGCGAAGGTTTCGTCGGGAGCCGGAGCCCCGGTTGAAGCTTTCGTCGAGAGTTCGTCAGCTTCAATGTTGTTGAGACGCTGGACATGGCAAAGATCCAGGACGTCGAAGTCCTTCTGAAGCTTCTGGACCTCAAGTAGGTATGCCACTAGTTGAGGGTTGTTGCAGCAACATTCACCTTTGACTTGTTTTACAACAAGTTGTGAATCACCCTTTACCAACAGCTGCTTGACACCATACGATAGTGCCAACTTGAGTCCATAAATTAGTGCTTCGTACTCCGCCATGTTGTTGGTCGCCTTGAAGTCAAGGTGAACCATGTATTTAACCTTCTCCCCTGTCGGAGCGAGGAGAAGGAATCTAGCTCCGGCCCCCTGCTTCTGTCCGGAGCCGTCAAAGTATAGAGTCCAGTGAGGCTCAGTGAAGACCAGAACCTTGGGTTCTCACTTCTGCTCACTGGGGCCCCCAGGATTTGATGGCGAGGGAGTCCATTCCGCCACGAAGTCCGCCAGAGCCTGACTCTTGATAGCTTGTCTTGGGACGAATTCCAGATCGAACTCGGCCAGTTCTGCCGCCCACTTATCAATATTCCCTGTAGAGTTGGGATTATGCAAGATTGCACGCAGTGGATAAGAAGTTACCACTGAGATCTTGTGAGCTTGGAAGTAGTGTCGAAGCTTCCTAGAGGCAATAAAAACTGCATAGAGCAGCTTATGCACCTCCAGATACCGAGTCTTGGCATCATAGATTACTTCGCTGATAAAGTACACTGGGTGGTGGACCGTCCGGGCCCTCCCGAAGGGGCCCGGAGCTTTCTCCTCATCTACCCGGACCCTCCCGGAGGGGTCCGGACCTTGTTCGGGGACCTCCGGGTGCCGGTTGGAGGTACCCGAAGCTTCTTGTGAAGTGACCCAGACCTTCCCGCAGGGGTCCAAATCTTGTTGCTCAGCAACAGTGACTCCTTCATTTGAAGGAGAGGGATCCTCCAGAGTCTCTCCTTGAGGATCTGGGTCTGGGAGCTGGGACCCAGTCTCAACTTCAGGTAGCTCCAGACCCTCCCGAAGGGGTCTGGATCCCTGAACTGCAGATGGTTCTGGCCTTTCTGCAATCAGGACCATGCTGACAACTTCGTCAGTTGCCGAAATATAAAGCAGGAGTGGCTCACCAGGGTTCGGAGCTACCAAGGTTGGTAGGGTGGTGAGGAGTTGCATCAGCTCCTGGAATGTCTTCTCTGCTTCTTCGGGCCATTGGAATGGTCCGGACATCCTCAACAACTTGAAGAAGGGTAGCACCCGTTCCGCCAGTCTTGAGATGAACCGGCTGAGGGCAGCTCGACATACAGTCAGCTTATGGACGTCCTTGATGGGGGCTGGTGGCCTCATATCTTCAATGGCTTTTATCTTCGCCGGATTTGCTTCTATTCCTCGGTGATTCACCAAGAAACCAAGAAGTTTTCCGGAGCTAACCCCGAGGACACACTTGTTCGGGTTCAGCTTCGTGCGAGTGACTCGCAACTTGTCGAAGACAACTTGCAAGGTGTCAAGGAACGACTCCTTGTTTTTAATCTAGACGACGATGTCATCGACATACACTTCCACTACGTCTGTGATGAGCTCTCCAAAAGTTTTGTACATAGCTCGTACAAATGTTGAAGAAGCATTCTTGAGACCAAATGGCATGGCAGTATAGCAATATAATCAATCTACTATGATGAATGAGGTATGCTCTTCATCTTCCCTGGACATTCTGATTTGATGATACCCAGAATATGCTTCCAGGAAACACAGTAATTCGCACCTGGAGGTGGAATCCACTATTTGATCTATTCTAGGTAGTGGGAATGGATCGTTTGGACATGCCTTATTCAGTGTAGTGTAGTCGATACACATCCGAAGCTTCCCACCGGCCTTGGGTACAACGACTGGGTTTGCCAGCCATTTTGGGTCGAAGACTTCTCGGATGAATCCAACTTCAAGCAACTTCTTCACTTCTTGACGTATGAAGTTTTGTCGCTCTACTGACTATTTTTGAGGCTTAAGATGTACAGGCCGAGCGTAAGGATAGATCTTCAGATTGTGCTCGATCACTTCCCTGCGGATCTCAGGCATTTGTGACGGTTGCCAAGCAGACACGTCGACGTTAGCCCGAAGGAAAGTGACGAGCGCGAGTTCCTATTTATCATTCAGACCTCTCGATATACGGGTGGTCTGAGCGGCGTTGGAACCAATTTGGACGACTTTGATGGGAATGTCTGTGTCGCTGCTTGGCTGCACGCGAGGTGAAGAGGTTGAGCCTCGATGACGAATGCTCGGGGGTTTCGTAGTTTGCTCCTTTCCTGATTCTTCCTCCTGTGTTGTAGCAAGCGCATGGAGTTCTTCCAAAGCTGTCACTCCGGCGGTGCGATCTCCACGGATTTGGAGAACACTAGCTGGTGTTGGCATCTTCAACACCAAGTAGCCATAGTGAGCAGCAGCCATGAACTTGTATAAGGCTGGCTTGCCCAAAATGGCGTTGAAGGGTAAGTTGATCTGCGCCACGTCGAAGACCAACTTTTTAGTGCGGTAATTCTCCCGGGTCCCGACGGTCACCGGAAGAGTAATTGCACCGAGTTGGGTTATGGCCCCAGGACCTACTCTGGAGAAAGGTTGAGAGGGGCGAAGGTCCGAAGGTTGGAGCTGAAGCTTGACAAAAGCTTTGAAGCTTATGAGGTTCAGCCCCAAACCTCCGTCCACCATCACATGGTGAAGTTGAATTTTGTTGATGGTCGGAGATACCATCAATGGGAGTTGGCCAGCTCCGGTCATATTCCGAGAGTAGTCTGAAGCATCGAAAGTGATGGTAGTGTCCATCCACTTCCGGTGTGGCTCCGCCCTGGCGGTGGTAGCTACTGAGGCCATATCCCACTGCATGGTCTTGAGGACCCGGCGGGAGGTGACGTCCCACAAACCACCAAAGATGGTGTTCTTGGTTTTCCGACGTTCGTTGTCAGAGACGTCGGAATCATCGTCGACAGAGATGTAAATAGCCTTCAAGAATTTTTTAGGGTCCTGGAAGCCTAACTCCTCTTTAGCCGGAGCTTCGTCGACTTTTTGTTTTCCTTCCCTTTGACGGAAAGGAACTTCTTCCCGACGCTTGTTGTAGCGCTCGACAAGGTTCTGGACCTCACGACAACCTTCCAAGTTGTGGCTGTTCGTCTTGTGTATAGGACACCACATCTTGGAGCTGCCTCTGTCTTCACACAACGGCCGAGGTCGTTTTTCGGGGCATGGCCCCCGGCCACCCGGAGCTGCAGCAGCTGCGGCTGTAGGTGTGCCGGCCGACAGCTTCTTCTTGTCGTTGGACTTTTTCTTCTTCTTTCCACTCCCGGAGGTAGTGGCTTCACCCTTGGATGACTTTTTGTTGTCCTCCGGAGGTGGTTGGGAGTGCATTTCACGCCCCTCCGCAGCTTTGGCGAATTTGTCTGCCAAACTGAAGAGCTCCGTGACGCTGGTGATCCCCTTGGTCGCCAGCTTCTCCAGCATCTTCTTGTCTCGTACGCCCTGTCTAAATGCCACAATAACAGAGGCGTTGGAGATAGAAGGAATAGTGTTTCGTACCTGGGAAAACCTCTAGATGAAATATCGCAGGGATTCTCCCCCCTTCTGCTTGACAGCAAAAAGGTCGAGTTCGGTGCCTGGTCGGGTGTATGAACTCCCGAAATTGGTAGTGAACTGTTGGCACAATTCTGCCCAACTGTTGATGGAGTTGGGCGGAAGGCTCATGAACCAAGACCTGGCGGTCCCAGTCAAAGCTACGGAAAAGTAGTTGGCCATTACGGCCTCGTTGCCTCCTGCCGCAAGAATTGCAGTGGAGTAAATCTGGAGAAACTCGGCAGGATTGACAGTCCCGTCAAATTTTTCCGGCAGGTGAGGCCGGAACTTTTGTAGCCATCTGACCATGCGTAGGTGCATGGCCAGAGCAGAACAACCTCCTCCTACTCCCTCGGGAGCAAGACTGTCTCGAGCCTCTTGCCTTTCACGAGCACGCTTGATATGGACGCGACCGTCCTGTTGGCGGTAACGGCGATCAAGCTCCACCCGGAGGTCGTGAGTTGAAATCCTGGTTACCGTATGAGTGCGTTGCACCCCGGAAGGCTGCACGCCTCCTATGTTGGGAAGCGTGCGGACCAAGTCTACCCGACACAGTCCGATGCTGTGATGGGGCCCGCCCCGAGGGGGAGGACCTTGGTTGCTGATGCGATCGGCTGCTGCTGCAACCAAATGTTCCACATCAGCCCTCCAGTGCTCCATTGCACTCTGGGATGCACCTGGAGGTGGTGGGCGTTGGAGAAGAGCACGCGCGGCTTGAAGCACGTGTTCAGGGTTGTTATTCGCCGATGCCGTGACCGACGCAGATGCCCCATCTTGTTGTCCAGCTTGATTTGTCGGTGCAGATGGTAGCGGTGGAGGCATGACTCCTGCTGGAGCCACAACACCTGCCGGCTGCTGCACATTGGAGGGATTGCCTCCAGCAGGTTGCACTGCAGGGTTGCCATTGGACGATCCAGCAGCAGAGTTCACCATCTTCGAATCTCGGGCGCCCCTACATGGCGCGCCAGCTGTCGAAGTGTTGATCCGGCAGTTCTCCTGGTACTACCGTTGGTAGCCCGCGGAGTTTGTAGTTCGGTATTGGGTGCGCAGAGATTCGAAAGACGATGTCAAGTGGACACAAGGATTTACGTGGTTCGGGTCGCCTGAGCGTAATACTCTACTCCACGGGGTGTGTAGTTGTTGTATTGGGAATCAAAGCTGTGTATGGGAGGGTTCAAGAGAGCCGTGAGCTGTCCCTTGTGTATCGTCAACCAGTCCTTTTATAGTACAAGGACTGGTCGTTACACCGTTAGCCTGACCCGACATGTGGCTCTGGCGGTTACTGATGCTTAATACACAATTAATTAGATTAATTAACCTTAATAGCATGGTAATGGGCTTGATAATGCCGTTACCGGTATTAAGGGCCTTCCGATCGTGTGTCATTAATATGGTATTAATAACACTTAATCGGGTCTTGAAGTTTTTGATTGCCCCTTAAAGGTCCGAGCCGTTGGGGATCCACCAGTCTGATTGTTAAGTCTGAAGGTCCGACGTTTGGTCACGTGACAGCATTGGAGCTATCCGTCTTGGGACGGGTAGGTCCGGTGTAGATGTACACGTGTCAGAACCGGAGCTTCTCTCTGTCGGGGGTTAGGTCCGGGGGTGCCGCACAAGTGTTTAGCCCGGAGCTATCCCATGTGTGGGATGTAGGTCCGGTTGCAGTATACATGTGACAGCACCAGGACTAATCTTAGATGGGAGGTAGGTCCGGTCCCGTATGACACGTGGGGCCTTCGCAGGTCTTCAACTCAGACACGTAAAGTTCATTTAGTCTGTTTGTAATCTCAAGAGTATACGGTACGCAGGGTACCAACACGCTTAGGTCCCAACCCTATTACCGTCCGTTCGATTCGATCTCAAGAAGGCAAGTGGCACCTTCCACGGAATTGTGGCAGCGGCACGCGAGCAGGTAACATGGGCGTGCGGCGGTGCGCGCGTGAAAGGCAGCAACAACATGCGACGTGCGGTGGCGCTTTCCAATGGCGGCAGCGTCCGGGCGAAGGACAGCGGCGGCCATGCAACAGGCGCCCTATTCCTCCCACGGTAGATTGCCTGTCCTTGTTAATCGAATGAATCTCCTTGTTAATTGAATGAATCAACTTGTTAATTGAATGTCCTTGCTGAGTTCTCCTTCAAGCACTAATGAATCTCCCTGTTAATTGAACTTTGATGTGGGGGAATGCTAACCGACGCACATTAGACCTATTGCTCTACTTAAGCTTCCAGTTTGCACATATCCGGTTCTTACATTCACATTTATGCAGATCTGAGAAAACATTAGACTAAATTATAATGGAATTGCTGTCAGAATTCTCAAAAATTTAAAATAAAGACAATTTATAAATTTAAATAAATCATTGATAAAAAGTTTTTAAATTATTGCTGAAGTTCTGCTACCAAGATGTGAATAATGCTGAAATTTTCATGTATAACGTAGGGTCATATGTGAAAATTATAATTAAAAGTACAATCAACCATGCAAGGGTAAATATGTCTTTTTGTTATCGACTTGACACCGTTAAATATACTTGTCGGAGTGTTGATACGGCAGTTCTCCCGGTACTACCGTTGGTAGCCCGCGGAGTTTGTAGTTCGGTATTGGACGCGCAGAGATTCAAAAGACGATGTCAAGTGGACACAAGAATTTACGTGGTTCGGACCGCCTGAGCGTAATATCCTACTCCACGGGGTGTGTAGTTGTTGTATTGGGTATCAAAGCTGTGTATGGGATGGTTCAAGAGAGTCGTGAGCCATTCCTTGTGTATCGTCGACCAATCCTTTTATAGTACAAGGATTGGTCGTTACACCGTTAGCCTGGCCTGACATGTGGCTCTAGCGGTTACTGATGCTTAATACACAATTAATGAGATTAATTACCCTTAATAGCATGGTAACGGGCTTGATAATGCTGTTACCGGTATTAAGGGCCTTCTTATCGTGTGTCATTAATATGGTATTAATGATACTTAATCGGGTCTTGAAGTCTTTGATTGCCCCTTAAAGGTCCGAGCCGTTGGGGGTCCACCAGTCTGATTGTTAAGGTTGAAGGTCCGGCGTTTGGACACGTGGCAGCATCGGAGCTATCCGTCTTGGGACGGGTAGGTCTGGTGTAGATGTACACATGTTAGAACCGGAGCTTCCCTCTGTCAGGGGGTTAGGTCCGGGGGTGCCGCACAAGTGTTTAGCCCGGAGCTATCCCATGTGTGGGATGTAGGTCCGATTGCAGTATACACATGGCAACACTAGAACTAACCATAGATGGGAGACAGGTCCGGTCCCGTATGACACGTGGGGCCTTTACAGGTCTTCAACTCAGACAGGTAAAGTTCCTTTGGTCTTTTTGTAATCCCAAGGGGTATACGGTACACAGGGTACCGACAGTGGCCCCCTGGGACCACCTCTGAGAGAGACCTTTTGGGTGAAGTCATTCTGCCGGAGGTGGGTACATCCTTCGGTTTTTGAGCCGCGTCTTCAAGGGTCTTCGGATGTGCCATTGGCAGTAGTTCGCAGTCAAACCAACGTCGCATGGCATATCCAGGATGCGGCAGGTGAGATCTGGGCGTGTGAATCTCACGCAATTGAAGGTCGCCGGTTCCCAATACAAAAATCGTATCGGTTCCGCACGTGTTAGGCCGTCGCCCTCGGGCTTCCCACCTTTCATGATGACAGCCGTTCGCCTGGGGTAAGAACCTCGACTTGATCGTCGGGGTGGCCCCAGGCCCCTTTGTCATTGGCACGGTGAGGTTTTTGAATTGTATCATCGGCTCCTCTGCGGTTTCCATCCAAGCGTTGCGGGGGCTTACTTAAGAAGGAAAGCGCGCACGGCTTGGGTATTCTTTACGCCTTCATTCGAACTTGCGCTCAAATCCTCCAAACTTTTGCTTGCTTTTCATCTCTCGCCCCGCTGTGCTGCGATGGAGTTGGGTCTCCGCAAGAGTCGATTGAAAACCGACGGTGAGTTGAAGAAGGTCCGGGCCCTCATGGGGTGGTCCAGTGACTTCTTCAACCATCAGGTCCGCACCGGCAAGCTTCCGTTCAAGAAGGAACACACCGGCGACATGGTGTACTTCTCTGCATACGCCATGGTGGGACTGATCCCACCCTTCTCCACTTTTCTATTGATGCTGCTAGACTTCTATGGTCTGCAGCTGTACCACCTCGGTCCCCACTCCATTCTTCTGGTATCGATTTGTGTCCACTTCTGCGAGATGTGGGTGGGCATTCCCCACTGTGTCGAGCTCTTCCGCACCTTCTTCACCATCCATACCACCGGCAAGAGTGACGAGTACCTTGGCTTCTATTATTTTGTGAAGCACAAGAAGTGCCCGTACAAGTACTTGCGGTTGTTCCCTTCTGGGAAGTGGGACGACTGGAAGAAGGATTGGATCGTCATCAGGGTGGAGGAGCATGAGAAGTTGGAGCTACCCGAAGGCCTCCCCAATGTCGACACTGAAGCTTGGAGCGAAGTTCTGGTGTTATCGGACGCCTTCAACCCTGCGCTGACCAGGATCCGCCAATGCGTGGAAGGAGGGGTGACTCATCAGGCGGTATTTTGCAACTTCCTGGTTAATAGATGGGCTCCGCTGAAGAAGAGGGAGAAGCTTGTCTGGGCCCTCAATAGTGTGATGGACAACGAACGGATCGAGACCAGTCTGAAGTCCAACATGGAAGGCGCAACTTCGGAGTTCCACCTCAAGAAGTTCCAGCACGACATCGATGTTGAGGGTGACGACTTGACTCCGCCGGCGGCTTTCCTCCCTCTGAACATGGAGGTGGAGTTCAGCAAGGAGCTCCAGTGGAAGATGTCGGTGCTTGACGACATTGGTGAAGACGAGAGGCGTCCAACCACCGGGTTGGCGATCCCTGGAGCTTCCGAGGGTGGAACCCCTTCCGCCCCGAGACAAAGAGTTGAAGTTGTGGGCAAGGGCAAGGATTTGGCCGAGCCCTCGAGCCATAAAAAGAAGATGAAGCACTCTGACGGGAGATCCGTCAGACCTGCTCCTTCCACAGCGACTCCTTCTCCCTGGAGGGGAAGGTCTTCAACAGCGGCAACCACTCCAGCATCGGCATCTCCCCGGGGTGCTAGATCCGGCCATACGGCTTCAGTACCAGCTGAGGGCTCTGGATCCGGAGGTCCTTCCTGGTTGAGGGGGGCCTAAACGAAAGTGACACCGGCAGCAGCAGCGAGCTCCGGGGAACCTTCCGGAGCTGGCAGGCCAGGAGCGACAGGGTCCGATGCTGAGCGTCCGGAGAAGAGGTTCCGCGCTAGCTGGAGTAGAAGCCTTCTGAGGTAAATTTTGGTTTTTACCTCAGTTGGTTGTTTTTTAGCTGTAACTGCGTCTTGAGCTTCTTCGTCGTTCATCTGCAGTGTCCCCAAGAGAAGGACTGAAGCTCCGGCTCCCGCGACAGCAACTGATGCTGTGGAGATGGAAGCTTCGGCTCCAATTCCAGCACCGCCTCAAGAGGTGGCTGAGGTTGCGACAGCTCTGGCGCCAGCTGTCGTGGTCCTGGACCTCGACTCATCCCTAGAAGCTCTCGTGGTAGAGCCAGACCACGGGAATGAAGATGTAACAGCGGCACCTACCCCGGAGGTTGAAGCTCCTGGTTTGGATGATGAAATGTCGGACACTCCAGCCTCAGAGCCGGAGGTAGCTGCGATTCCGGCCCTAGAGTCGGATGTCGTTGAAGCCCCGGCAGCAGAGGCGGTGGTTGATGAAGTCATGGAGATAGAGCCGGTGGCTGATGAAGTTCCAGCGCTCGAGCCGGTCGTCGAAGAAGTTCCGGCGCCTGAGCCAGTTGCTGCAGAGGTGCTGGCGGTCAACCCCCTGATGGTCGAAGCACCAGCGCCTGAGCCGATGGTGGAGGAGGCGCCAACATTGGAGCCAAAAGTGACTTCAGCTCCGGCAGAATCTTCAACGCCTGCTCCTAAGGCAGTGGTCCTGGAGGTACCCGCACCTGGGCCAGGGTGCCAAGGTGAAGCTGTCGGCCCCCCGCCTGAGGGACCAGTTGTTGATGACCTGGCGGCGGGACCTTCGGAGCCAACTCCGGAGGTCGAAACTTCTATAGCAGGACCTTCCTCGGCGGCGGCCAAGGCTATCTCGGAGGACGACCCTAGTGCCGTGGAAGCTCAGGGGACCGCTCTTGTAGAGTGGGACCCAATTTTTGAAATGGAGAACCCGCTGGAGCCAGCGGAGAGGACCCCGGCAGGTAAGGACCCAATCCCTCTATCGTTGTTTATTGACAACGCCTGCTCCAACCTTCGTCAAGTTCAGCTGACTTTCTACCACGACAGCAAGGCCCTCGAGGAGGAGCGCCAAAATCTTAGGAGGTGGCGCAACTGGCTCCAATTTGAGACCAAGCTGGTGCAGTCGAGGCTGGCTGATGACAAGGAGTGGGTGAAGAAGGAGAAGGTCTGGTTGGAGTATTGGGGCCAGCTGCTGGACGAGAGGGAAAGCATGACGTGATCCCTTGACAACCAGTCCCAGGCCATCTACGAACAAGCCGTAGATGCTAATAATGCAGTGAGTGATCGTCGAGAGAGGCTCGACGCTATCCACGACAGCCTCGTCAAGCGCTGAGAGGCCCTTGAGGAGAGGGAGAAAAAGCTCAAAGATGAAGAGCAAAAACTCCTGGAGCTGCGGGATGACCTCGTGAAGAGGGAGGAAGAGCTTACTCAGAGGCTGACTCTGGGTGACAAGATTCTCGCGGAGCGCACCAAGAAGTTGGATGAACGCTGCGAGAAAGAGGAGAAGAAGGCCTGATAGCGAGGACATGATCTCCACAAGAGGGAGAATGACGTTGCTGCTAGGGAGAAGAAGGTGCGGGGCCAAGAGAAGGACCTGGTTAACCGCCAGAACGAGATCCATCTCCGGGAGGAAGAGCTCAGCAAACTCGAAAGGCAGGTTGCTAAAAATATTCAGCAGAACGCCAAAGAGGTAGAGCGTCTTACTCGGGAGAATTTGGAGCTTGCGGCGACCAGAACATCCTTAGAGGAGATGCGAAGCTCGAGGGCTGTGGAGTCCCAACAAGTTTGGGATTTCCTAGGAAAAGCCAACGATGCGCTGACGCCAATGGGTTTTAGTCCTGTGCGTCCGGATGATCCGGAGTCGGAGCTGGACCAGGCGTTGCAGGCGTTGAGTTCGGCAGGAAACAAGCTCACCAAGATGGGCGATGTCATCGCGGACCAGCTGGAAACCGAGGGGAAATCACTGGCAAAGAGCGTTGCAGAATTCGTGCTGACGTTCTACACAAGCCAGGACCCTCAATTCCCCCTAGACCCGGTGCTTGAAGGCTCCATCAACGGAGAGGGAGAAGCTGCCCAAGCCAGCGTATCGGAGGTTGTCCAGAAGGTCGCCTCGTTCTTCCATAGGGTCTAGGATCATCTCATTGTAGCTCCCGCTTGTATCCCCTCTTCTTTTTCTCCAATTTTGTAACCTCTTGTCTCTAGATGAATGAAATCCAGGTTTTTTGTGAATTTTATTTTTTGTCTTCAACACCTTTGTCCCACTTGGCCCCCTGGTAGATATACACAATTTGATTGTGAACATGTACCAAGAGGATGTAACAGTTGTTGAAGACTTGGGTGCTTCGAACTTGTAGAACGTAGGTCCGAAGTCTTCGATGGTAAAGGACTCCTGAGGTTGTCGGAGCTTAGTAGCTCCAACAATGATCAATCCCGGAGCTTAGTAGCTCTGGCAGCAGTCTCCATCAATGCGTAGAGCATCGACGGTTAGTCCTCTGGGGTGTCGGAGCTTGGTAGCTCCGGCAGTGACCTTTGTCAACGTGCGGTGTGTTGACAGTAGACCCTACTGTAGTGTCTTCCCACCATCTTTTGTTCACGTTGACGGCTGCCCCTGGATCTGCCAGAACTTTATAGCTCTGGCAATGCCTACTATCAATGTTTGGAACATTGACAGCTAACCATCTTGTGGGGTGTCGAAGCTTTGGTAGCTTCGGCTTTATCCACCATCATCATGGAACCTTTATTTTTCCTGCACTCTGAAGCCAAGAAAAATAGTAAAATCCATTTCCTATCTATAACTCAACTACGACTTACTATTCTCGAAAAAGGTTTAGGTCGAACACAATTCTAAATACAATCAAGTGTGCTGCCTTGTTTCCTTCAGGTCTGATCGTTTCTGGACTCGTCTTACTTCGGCCTGTTAGGGTGTAGGTAGAGTGGCGTACTTAGGGTGCATGAACAGGCTAAGTCGATAGCACACTCCGACCCTAGATTGGCTTGGCGGCATTCATACGAGTAGACCATTAACAATGTTTGGACCCGGAAGAATAGACAATGCAACTCGAGTTGTACATGAACTAGTCGAGCTAAAGTTTCTTAAGAATTGCACAACTTTCTTATAGACAAGAAAGAGAAAAATAAAAAATATTGAGCCTGTACAAAATAAATGCACGTGGAGTCTGTTTTCACACAATGATGTCTTTCATTATAGGTCCGGGGTACAGGGGAAACAAGTACACTCTTAGGGTACGGAACCAGGCTAAGTGTGTTTTGTTTCTCGTTTGACCTAAGGTAGCTAGCCACACTTTTAGTTCTGAGACTGTGACAAGTGTTGCCTAAACTTTGCGGACCTTCCGGGGAAGGTCCGGCTGTTCTCCCGGAGGATCTACCCGACTCTGTACAATGACTCTATAACATACATCACATGTAACTACAGACTCACCTCCGTGATATTAAGCGTAGAACTTACGGAGGTGCTCAATGTTCCAAGGATTTGGGAGAGGTGTCCCATCCTCGGTTGCCAAGCGAACGCATCCGGGACGGGATACTTTGATCACTCTGAAGGGTCCTTCCAAGCTAGGGGAAAGTTTGTTTAACCCTTCTCTGGATTGTATTCTCTATAATACCAGATCGCCTTCCTCGAGCTGTCGGCTGTGAACATGCCGTTGGTGATAGCGCCGAAGAGCTTGGCGGTATCGGGCATTCCGAACAGCTGCTCGGCACCTTCCCTCTTCAAGGAGGTCAAGGTCTTCACACCGAAGTTGGTCCTGCATGGCGTCATCGAAGGTCCGGACCCAGAGCGACCCCAAGGTGATTTCCAAAGGAAGGACTGCTTCAGCTCCATACACCAGAAAGAAGGGTGTCTCTCCAGTTGACCGGTTCAGAGTTGTCCTGTTGGCCCACAGTGTGGGCGGAAGATCTTCGATACAGTTGGCTCCATGTTTTTTCAGGCCCTCATATGTGTGCATCTTGAGTCCTTTTAGGATTTCTGCATTTGCTCTCTCGGCCTGGCCATTGCTTGCCGGGTGAGCTACGGAAGTGTAGCTGACTTGGATGTCGAGGTCTTTGCAATATCCTTGGAATGCAGAGCTTGTGAACTGGGTTCCATTATCAGTTATAATTTTGTTTGGGACTCCAAATCTGCATACGATGGATTGCAAGAAGTTGATAGTTTATTGCTTGTTTATTGTCACAACTGGAGTTGCTTCCAGCCATTTGATGAATTTGTCAATGGCAACGTACAAGAACTTGTAACCTCCGACGGCTCTTGGGAAAGGTCCCAAGATATCCATCCCCCACACAGCGAATGGCCATGTAGAAGGTATCATTTGTAGAGGCCGAGCCGGTGTGTGAATTTGCTTTGCATGGAACTGGCATGCTTCACATTTCTTCACCAGCTCAGTTGCATCCTGGAGCTCTGTAGGCTAGTAGAAGCCATGTCGGAAGGCTTTACCAACCAGCGTGCGGGAAGACGCATGGTTCCCACACTCTCCTTCATGGATTTCCGCAAGGAGCTCGCAACCTTCTTCCCTTGTAATGCACTGCATTAGGACGCCGTTGGCACCGCGCCGGTAGAGATCCCCTTCTACCAGCGTGTATCTTTTAGCCAATCTGACTATCCGGTCAGCGTATGCATTATCTTCAGGAAGGAAATTGTCTTTCAAGTAGCTCCGGATCTTCGAGATCCATGCATCGGAACTAGCTTGAGCATTTGAGTCTTACGTGCTGGGTTGCTCGGAGCTTCCTGCAGCACCTACGACCCTTGATGGACGCCATGGTAATAGGGCCATCGGTACCGCCAGCTTCGAGGTGCTGGTCTCTCCCCCTTCGCTCAGTTCGGCAGACTGAGCTGTAGGTTTAGACAACCTCCGGACGAAGGTTCCGTTGGGAGCCGGAGCCGGAGCCCCGGTTGAAGCTTTCGTCAAGAGTTCGTCAGCTTCAGCGTTGTTGAGACGCTGGACATGGCAAAGATCCAGGACGTCGAAGTCCTTCTGAAGCTTCTGAACCTCAAGTAGGTATGCCGCTAGTTGAGGGTTGTTGCAGCAACATTCACCTTTGACTTGTTTTACAACAAGTTATGAATCACCCTTTACCAACAGCTGCTTGACACCATACGATAGTGCCACCTTGAGTCCATAAATTAGTGCTTCGTACGCTGCCATGTTGTTGGTCGCCTTGAAGTCAAGGTGAACCATGTATTTAACCTTCTCCGCGGTCAGAGCGAGGAGAAGGACTCCAGCTTCGCCCCCCTGCTTGTGCATGGAGCCGTCGAAGTATATAGTCCAGTGAGGCTCAGTGAAGACCAAAACCTTGGTTTCCGACTTATTCTCACTCGGGCCCCCAGGATTTGATGGAGAGGGGGTCCATTCCGCCACGAAGTCCGCTAGAGCCTGACTCTTGATCACTTGTCTTGGGACGAATTCTAGATCGAACTCAACCAGTTCTACCGCCCACTTTGCAATATTCCCTGTAGAGTTGGGATTATGCAAGATTGCACGCAATGGATAAGAAGTTACCACTGAGATCTTGTGAGCTTGAAAGTAGTGTCGAAGCTTCCTGGAGGCAATAAGAACTGCGTAGAGCAGCTTATGCACCTCCAGATACCGAGTCTTGGCGTCATGGAGTACTTCGCTGATAAAGTACACTGGGCGATGGACCGTCTGGGCCCTCCCAAAGGGGCCTGGAGCTTCCTCCTCATATACCCGGACCCTCCCGAAGGGGTTCGGACCTTGTTCGGGGACCTTCGGGTGCCGGTTGGAGGTACCCGGAGCTTCTTGTGAAGTGACCTGGACCTTCCCGGAGGGATCCAGATCTTGTTGCTCAGCAGCAGTGACTCCTTCATTTGAAGGAGAGGGATCCTCCGGAGTCTCTCCTTGAGGATCTGGGTCTGGGAGCTGGGACCCAGACTCGACTTCAGGTAGCTCCGGACCCTCCTGAAGGGGTCTGGATCCCTGAACTGGAGATGGTTCTGGCCTTTCCGAAATCAGGACCATGCTGACAACTTCGTCAGTTGCCGAAATATAAAGCAGGAGTGGCTCACCAGAGTTCGGAGCTACCAAAGTTGGTAGGGTGGTGAGGAGCTGCTTCAGCTCCTGGAATGCCTTCTCTGCTTCTTCAGACCATTGGAATGGTCCGGACTTCCTCAACAGCTTGAAGAAGGGCAGCGCCCGTTCCGCCAGTCTTGAGATGAACCGGCTGAGGGCAGCTGGACATCCAGTCAGCTTCTGGACGTCCTTGATGCGGGCTGGTGGCCGCATATCTTCAATGGCTTTTATCTTCGCCGGATTTGCTTCTATTCCTCGGTGATTCACCAAGAAACCAAGAAGTTTTCCGGAGCTAACCCCAAAGACACACTTGTTCGGGTTCAGCTTCGTGCGAGTGACTCGCAACTTGTCGAAGACAGCTTGCAAGGTGTCAAGGAACGACTCCTTGTTTTTAATCTTGACGACGATGTCATCGACGTACACTTCCACTACGTCTCTGATGAGCTCTCCAAAAGTTTTATACATAGCTCGTACAAATGTTGAAGCAACATTCTTGAGACCAAATGGCATGGCAGTATAGCAATATAATCCATCTACTACGATGAATGAGGTATGCTCTTCATCTTCCCTCGACATTCTGATTTGATGATACCCAGAATATGCGTCCAGGAAACACAGTAATTCGCACCCGGAGGTGGAATCCACTATATGATCTATTCTAGGTAGTGGGAATGGATCGTTTGGACATGCCTTATTCAGTGTAGTGTAGTCGATACACATCCGAAACTTCCCGCCGGCCTTGGGTACAACGACTGGGTTTGCCAGCCATTTTGGGTCAAAGACTTCTCGGATGAATCCAACTTCAAGCAACTTCTTCACTTCTTGACGTATGAAGTTCTATCACTCCACTGATTGTTTCTGAGGCTTCTGATGTACAGGCCGAGCGTTAGGATAGATCTTCATATTGTGCTCGATCACTTCCCTGGGGATCCCAGGCATTTGTGATGGTTGCCAGGCAAACACGTCGACGTTAACCTGAAGGAAAGTGACGAGCGCGAGTTCCTATTTGTCATTCAGATCTCCCGATATACGGGTGGTCTGAGCAACATCGGAACCGGTTTGGACGACTTTGACGGGAATGTACGTGTCGCCGCTTGGCTGCACGCGAGGTGCAGAGGTTGAGCCTCGATGACGAATGCTCGGGAGTTTCAGAGTTTGCTCCTTTCCAGATTCTTCCTCCTGCGTTGTAGCAAGCGCATGGAGTTCTTCTAGAGCTGTCACTCCGGCGGTGCGATCTCCACGGATTCGGAGAACACCGGCTGGTGTTGGCATCTTCAACACCAAGTAGCCATAGTGAGCAGCAGCCATGAACTTGTATAAGACTGGCCTGCCCAAAATGGCGTTGAAGGGTAAGTTGATCTGTGCCACGTCGAAGACCAACTTTTCAGTGCGATAATTCTCCTGGGTCCCGAAGGTCACCGGAAGAGTAATTGCACCGAGTGGGGTTATGGCCCCCGGACCTACTCTTGAGAAAGGTCGAGAGGGGCGAATGTTCGAAGGTCGGAGCTGAAGCTTGACAAAAGCTTCGAAGGTTATGACGTTCAGCCCCGAACCTCCGTCCACCATCACATGGTGAAGTTGAATGTTGTTGATGGTCGGAGATACCATCAATGGAAGTTGGCCAGCTCCGATCATATTCCGAGAGCAGTCCGAAGCATCGAAAGTGATGGTAGTGTCCATCCACTTCCGGTGTGGCTCCGCCCTGTCGGTGGGAGCTACTGAGGCCATATCCCGCCGCATGGTCTTGAGGACCCGGCGGGAGGTGATGTCCCACGAACCACCAAAGATGGTGTTCATGGTTTTTCGACGTTCGTTGTCGGAGACGTCGGAATCGTCATCGACGGAGGTGTAAATAGCCTTCAAGACTTTTTAGGGTCCTGGAAGCCTAACTCCTCTCTGGCCGGAGCTTCGTCGACTTTTTGTTTTCCTTCCCTTTGATGGAAAGGAACTTCTTCCCGATTCTTGTTGTAGCGATCGGCAAGGTTCTGGACCTCACGGCAGCCTTCCAAGTTGTGGTTGTTCGTCTTGTGTATAGGACACCACATCTTGGAGCTGCCTCCGTCTTCAGACAACGGCCGAGGTCGTTTTTCGGGGCGTGGCTCCCGGCCACCTAGAGCTGCAGCAGCTGTGGCTGTAGGTGTGCCGGCCGATGGCTTCTTCTTTCCGTTGGACTTTTTCTTCTTCTTTCCACTCCCGGAGGTAGTGGCTTCACTCTTGGAGGACTTTTTGTTGTCCTCCGGAGGTGGTTGGGAGTGCATTTCATGGCCCTCTGCAGCTTTGGTGTATTTGTCTGCCAAGCTGAAGAGCTCCGTGACGCTGGTGATCTCCTTGGTCGCCAGCTTCTCTAGCATCTTCTTGTCTCGTACGCCCTGTCTAAATGCCACAATAACAGAGGCGTTGGAGATAGAAGAAATAGTGTTTCGTACCTGAGAAAACCTCTGGATGAAAGATCGCAGGGATTCTCCCCCTTCTGCTTGACAATAAAAAGGTCCAGTACGGTGCCTGGTCGGGTGTATGAACTCCCGAAATTGGCAGTGAACTGTTGGCACAATTCTGCCCAACTGTTGATGGAGTCGGGTGGTAGGATCATGAACTAGGACCTGACGGTCCTAGTCAAAGCCACAGGTAAGTAGTTGGCCATTACAGCCTCGTTGCCTCCGGCCGCAAGAATTGTAGTAGAGTAAATCTAGAGAAACTCGGCAGGATTGATAGTCCCGTCAAATTTCTCCGGCGGGTGAGGCCGGAACTTTTGTGGCCATCTGACCATGCGTAGGTGCATGGCCAGAGCAGAACAACCTCCTCCTACTCCCTCGAGAGCAGGACTGTCTCGAGCCTCTCGCCTTTCACGAGCACGCTCGATATGGACGCGACCGTCCTGTTGGCGTTAACGGCGATCAATCTCCGCCTAGAGGTCGTGAGTTGAAAGTCTGGTTACCGTATGAGTGCGTCGCACCCCGGAAGGCAGCGACATCACTTGTTGAGACGCAACACGCCTCCTATGTTGGGAAGCGTGCGGACCAAGTCTACTCGACACAGTCCGATGCTGCGATGGGGCCCGCCCCGAGGGGGGAGGACCTTGGTTGCTGATGCAATCGGCTGCTGCTGCAACCAAATGTTCCACATCAGCCCTCCACTGCTCCATTGCCCCTGGGATGCACCTGGAGGTGGTGGGCGTTGGAGAAGAGCACGCGTGGCTTGGAGCGCGTGTTCAGGGTTGTTATTCGCCGATGCCGTGATCGACGCAGATGCCCCATCCCGCTGTCCAGCTTGATTTGCCGGTGCAGATGGTGGCGATGGAGGCATGACTCTTGCTGGAGCCACAACACCTGCCGGCTGCTGCACATTGGAGGGATTGCCTCCGGCAGGTTGCACTGCAGGGTTGCCGTTGGACGATCCAGCAGCAGAGTTCATCATCTTCGAATCTCGGGCGCCCCTACCTAGCGCGCCAGCTGTCGGAGTGTTGATCCGGTAGTTCTCCCGGTACTACCGTTGGTAGCCCCCGAAGTTTGTAGTTCGGTATTGGGCGCGCAAAGATTCAAAAGACGATGTCAAGTGGACACAAGGATTTACGTGATTTAGGTCGCCTGAGCGTAATACCCTACTACACGGGGTGTGTAGTTGTTGTATTGGGTATCAAAGCTGTGTATGGGAGGGTTCAAGAGAGCCGTGAGCCGTTCCTTGTATATCGTCAGCCAGTCCTTTTATAGTACAAGGACTGGTCATTACACCGTTAGCCTGACCTGACATGTGGCCCTCGCGGTTAATGATGCTTAATACACAATTAATGAGATTAATTACCCTTAATAACATGGTAACGGGTTTGATAATGCCGTTACCGGTATTAAGGGCCTTCCGATCGTGTGTCATTAATATGATATTAATGACACTTAATCGGGTCTTGAAGTCTTTGATTGCCCCTTAAATGTCCGAGCTATTGGGGGTCCACCAGTCTGATTGTTAAGGCTGAAGGTCTGGCGTTTGAACACATGGCAGCATCAGAGCTATCCGTCTTGGGACGGGTAGGTCCGGTGTAGATGTACACGTGTCAGAACCGGAGCTTCCCTTTGTTGGGAGTTAGGTCCAGGGGTGCCGCACAAGTATTTAGCCCGGAGCTATTCCATGTGTAGGATGTAGGTCCGGTTGCAGTATACACGTGGCAGCACCAGGACTAACCATAGATGGGAGGCAGGTCCGGTCCCGTATGACACGTGGGGCCTTCATAGGTCTTTAACTCAGACAGGTGAAGTTCCTTTGGTCTTTTTTTAATCCCAAGGGGTATACAGTACGCAGGGTACCGTCAATACTTAACGGAATAGGGTCAATGTGTTTGTTCAATTCAAAAAAACAGGATCAAGTGCACAAACCCTAAAAAAAGGTCAAACATACAATTAGAGTTGAAAACGAGGTCAGTTTCGCAAATGGCCCTATATTTTATGGTTGTTGTACGGAGGTTAGCTCTTAAACGAACGCTTAGATCTAGCCTGACACTTCCACATTGTTACAGAATAAAACAATATGATTATGGCCAATAATGTAGGCTACAATCTATTAGATCATCCACACTTATGGAAGTACTCCATCTATTGAAATGACACCTCTTCATGCAATGCAAATTATATAATACTAACCAATCATCGATAGAAAATATGCACTTTGAAACATTTATCTCATTTTCTTGAGTCTCTCAATCTCATTTCGCAACACACATAACTAACTACGAAAAAGTGTTGTAATCATTATTGACCAACCAAGAAGAATGGAAGCAGATCTAGTGACACCGTGAAATTTTACTATGCTCGTGCGGACTTGAGTTCTCCGACATTGAGCGCGTGTAGATGAGACCATCCGCGCTGGTGTTGCTTAGAAGATTGTTAGAGTGTAAATATAAAATAAATATTGTAAAAGTAGAATGAAAATAATGTATAAAATGATATACAAAGTAACGAATAACGAATGCCGATATCCTGATTAGTTTCCGGATTCGGCTCGTTTAACCGCGGTATAGCAACGATACACACGTCAGCGTACAACTCCCGCAGTTAAATCCCAAAACCCGATTTACCTTACCTCCCTCCGGCTCGTTTAACCGCGGTAAAGAAACGATACACACGTCAGCGTACAGCTCCCGCAGTTAAATCCCCAAAACCCGATTTACCTTACCTCCCTCGCTCTGCTCACGTTCAGGTCCAATGGATGGGGTGCTCCGACAGGCATCCCACGCAGAACTTAACACGCGCATTTATCTCCTTCTCCGCATCACCAATATCACGCCATCACTCCAAAGCACACAAAAATCTCACCATGTGCTGCTAGTGCTGCGTGGGATCCACATCTCAGCCTCCCGTGCAACGCGAGTCCCGTGCAACGAGAGTTGTCCGCACTCCCCTGCCCCCAGATCCCACCACCGGTTTCGTGCCGCGGTTGCTCATCACACGCCCACGCCACGCTTGCTCCGCTTCCGCTCCTCCGAACTCGCCAGCCCCCATCCCTGCGATTTCCGGCACAAGTCAACACTTGCCGGTACGCCCCCAGTGGACGACGCCACTTTCCCCAAATTGCCCCACCCACCACCACCATCTCATCCAAAACCACCAGTCACACTCACACCAGCCCCCATCTCCCTCTCGCTCGTCCCTCCCCTTCACTCAGACCTCTCCACAGCTGCCAATGGCCGATTCGCCAAACCCTAGCTCCGGTGACCGTCCCGCCGGCGCCGGCTGCTCGCCGGAGAAGCCGGTCCCGGCGGATCGGCGCGTGGCGGCGCTCGCCGGTGCCGGCGCTCGGTACAAGGCCATGTCCCCCGCGCGGCTGCTGCCGATCTCGCGCGAGTCCGGCTGCCTCACCATCCCCGCTGGGTTTAGCCCCTCCGCCCTGCTCGAGTCCCCCGTCCTCCTCACCAACTTCAAGGTAATAACCACCGACTATTTTCCACAGCTCTCACCGCTCCACTTGTCGGTACAGTGGGTTGGGATCCGCGAATTCCGCGGCTTCCATGTCATGCTGGGGTCCGTTGATTCGGGTCAGGGAAAGGAAAGAGGGATTCGATGCGCGTTAGCATTATACTCTAGGTCATGAGACCTTTGTGCGGGCGGGATTGGCTCTTGGCACCGGAATAATGCGGCTTTTGCGGGGTTTGGGCGTCCCGGGGGGATTATTATTATTCTGTCCGGCACACACTTGCTGGCTGGAGAACAAATCATTGCTTGGCGTATGTTCAGCCTCCGCCTTGCTTGGTATTGTACTGCTAGTATGCCAAGTGATGGTACGCTTCCACCCAAAAACAACAAAAGTTTTACAGGATGGATTTTATGTTACAGTTTCATTGCTACTGCATTCTGCGATTGGTATTAAGGAGTTTTAGTTTTGGTCCTGGTTCGTGTAGGTGACAAACCACAAGCTGAAATGGCCTCACTTGGTGAGCCCGGGATGCTCGACTATTGTGAACGTTCTTCTCCATGTTTCCTAGCAAATATAATCTATATACAAGACAAATTTTAGGAACTTAGCATTTATTTCACTGGTGTTTCTAAGACATTAATTTTGAACGAATTGAATACTACATTAACTTTGACTAATGCTTTGAACAAGTTGCTGTGCAGTTTGTAGGAGTGAGCGTTGTTGCACACTGATGGATGTTTAAAAGTTTGTAGAGTTTTACCCTGCTTGACAAGTAATCAAAAAACATTTTCCATTTAGGTTGAACCCTCTCCCACAACTGGTACTCTAAGCATGGCTGCGACCATTAACAAGTGCACTCATTCGGATATGCTGCCTTCGCTTAGGGATAAATCAGCCGGTAATGGCCATGAAGATGGGGGTTCTCGAGATTTTGAGTTCAAGCCTCACCTGAATTCATCAACACAATCAGTGGTATGGAACAATTATTAGATTGAATGTTTTTTATGTTCTTTATTATCATTTCCTGAATTCGAGATGGATTCAGATGAATTCTGTTTTTTGTTACCTGGGGCGTTTCTTTGGAGACATTAACTGAACTCTGGCTTCGAATGAGTTGGACATCTTGAGTGTTACATATGATTAACTTTATATTTCTATTGGATTGAGACATTGAGTACATATGGGAAAACTGGCCTGGACCTCATGCTAACTTTTGTGTTACAAGGAGACTGGAGATACATGCTGATAGAATGAATTGCTCAATTAATCATAGGTCTAGGTACATATTTATAGATACATAGATGGGACGGTATACAGGCTAGGCCCAAACACAGTCCAACACCCCCCCGCAGTCCCAACATCTAGCCACAACAGATGTTGAGACTGGACCGAAACTCAGAAAACAAAGTCGACGGGAGTCCCTTCGTGAAGATGTCGGCAAACTGTGACGTCGTCGGCACGTGGAGAACTCGAACCTCACCGCGTGCAACCCGCTCACGAACAAAGTGAAGATCAATCTCCACATATTTCGTGCGTTGGTGCTGAACGGGGTTGGTGGAGAGGTAAACGGTGCTGACATTATCACAGTAGACCAACGTGCTCCGGGCGACAGGGGAGTGAAGCTCCTGAAGTAACTGCTGGAGCCAAGACGCCTCTGCTACGCCGTTAGCCACGGCGCGGTACTCCGCCTCAGCGCTGGAGCGAGAAACCACAGGCTACCGCTTCGAGGACCAGGAGACAAGATTCCCCCCCAGGAAGACGGCGTAGCCAGAGGTGGAACGGCGGGTATCTGGGCACCCCGCCCAGTCAGCGTCGGTGTAGACCACCAACTCAGAGGGCGAGTCACGTCGAAGGAGAAGGCCGTAGTCGAAGGAGCCGCGCAGGTACCGAAGAATCCGCTTCATCGCCGTGAGGTGCGTCTCCCGCGGATCATGCATGTGGAGACACACATGCTGAACCGCGTATGAGATGTCCGGCCTGGTGAAGGTGAGGTACTGCAGGGCACCTGCAAGACTCCTGTAAGAGGTGGGGTCGGCGACCGAGACGCCGTCAGCCGAAGCCAGCTTCGCCTGGGTGTCCACGGGAGTGGAGCAAGGCTTGCAATCAGCCATGCCCGCTCGCTCGAGGATATCCAGGCAGTACTGGCGCTGGTGGAGGAACAGAGCGTTCGGATGGTGCTCGACCGCAACGCCCAGGAAGTGGTGGAGCTGGCTGAGGTCCTTCATCGCGAACTCGCGCTGTAGTGCGGAGATCGTGCGCTGAAGAAGAGCCGAGCTGGACGCCGTGAGGACAATGTCGTCCACGTACAGGAGGAGGTAGACAGTGTCACCCTCATGCCTGTAAACGAAGAGCGAGGTGTCCGACTTGGCCTCGACGAAGCCAAGCGAGGCCAGGAAGGAGGCGAACCGGCTGTACCAAGCCCGAGGCGCCTGCTTCAGCCCGTATAGAGACTTGTTCAGCCGGCAGACCAAGTTTGGACGGGCTGAATCAACGAACCCTGTCGGCTGACTGCAGTACACCGTCTCTGTCAGCGTCCCGCGAAGGAAGGCGTTCTTGACGTCCAGCTGGTGGACAGGCCAAGAACGCGAGAGAGCCAATGACAGAACAGTCCGTACTGTCGCTGGCTTAACCACCGGACTGAAGGTCTCGTCGTAGTCCACTCCAGGGCGCTGAGTGAAGCCCTGAAGTACCCAACGAGCCTTATATCTCTCCAGGGAGCCATCTGCCTTCCTCTTATGCGTGAAAACCCACTTGCCTGTGACAACGTTGCCACAGGAAGGACGTGGAACAAGGTCCCATGTCCGGTTGGCAAGTAGGGCCGCATACTCCTCCTCCATAGCGCGGCGCCAGTGAGGGTCAGCGAGGGCGCTACGGACGGAGGTCGGTATAGGTGATACCGAAGAGGAAGTGAATGTGTCGATGTCGTCGAAGAGAGTACCACTCCGGAGAACCTCTCAAGAGGCCGGAGAACCCCAGCGGCACGTCTAGTCACCATCGGGTGAACGTGTCCTGGGTCCCGGTGAAGCAACGGTGGGTGGTACATCGAGGGCTCTGGACGCGCAGGCGTAGAGGCACCAATCCGCTCTCGTCGCTGGTAGACGAGCAGGATCGGCGAACCGTGGAACAGGGGCCGCGCGTGGCGCAGCGGGGGACCCGGGAGCCGGAGTAGTCATCGGGTCCCTGCACGACGCAGGAGTCGAGGCCGGAGAAGCCGAGGCCGCGCGTGGCGCGGGAGTCGAGGCTGGAGACGCTGGGGCCGTGCGTGGCGCAGCCGTAGGGGACGTTGGGACTTCGTGTGCCGCAGGAGTCGAGGTCGGAGACACCGTTGCCGCGTGTGGCGCAGCTGTAGGAGGCGCCGGGGCCTCGTGTGGTGCAGGAGACGAGGTCGGAGACGCCGGTGCCGCGCGTGGCGCAGCGGGAGACGTCGGTGCCACGCATGGTGCGGCACTCGTCCCCAGGGTCGACGGAGCCTGGGCACCAACCCGCACTCGTCGCTGGTAGACGAGAGCAGGGTCAGTGAACCGCCGAGTCGTGGCTATAGGAGGCACAGCCGGAGTCACCACAGGTGTCGGTGCTGCATAAGGTGCAGTTGGCGACGTCGTTGGAGCCACCTGGGAACTGGTGGGTGATGTACCTGCAAAAAAAGGCCAAGGCAGCTGTGGTGGAGCAGCCTCGGTGTCAGTAGAAAAAAGAGAGTCCAGCTCTGCAGCTGAACCAGAGGTAGAGGAAGAAAAGGGGAAGGATGACTCGTCGAAGACAACGTGCCGAGAGATCAAAATGCGGTGGGTAGAGAGGTCGAGGCACCGGTATCCCTTATGCTCAAGGGAGTACCCAAGAAAGACACACCTAGTAGAGCGGGGCGCAAGCTTATGTGGAGCAGTGGCGGAAAGATTAGGGTAGCAGGCGCACCCGAAGACACGGAGGTGGTCGTAGAGAGGGGTAGTGCCATACAGGGCAAAGAAAGGAGTCGGTGCTCGAATCGCCTTGGTAGGAAGGCGATTAAGGAGGAAGGTGGCAGTGTGAAGTGCCTCTACCCAGTATCGAGCGGGGATAGAAGCCTGAAACATCAAGGAACGCATGACATCATTAGTGGTGCGAAGCATGCGCTCAGCCTTGCCATTCTGGGGGGATGTGTATGGGCAAGACATGCGTAGCTGTGTGCCATGTGTAAGGAGAAAGTCACGGAGTCGCGAGTTGTCAAACTCTCGTCCGTTGTCACACTGGAGAGCACGAACAGTATGCCCAAACTGTGTGGAAACCCAAGTGAAGAAGTGAGAGAGAGTATCAAATGTCTCAGATTTCATACGTAAGGGAAAAGTCCAAGAGAAATGTGAGAAATCATCAAGTACCACCAAATAATATTTAAAACCCGAGACACTGATAACAGGAGATGTCCACAAATCACAATGGATAAGATCAAAAATATGTTGCACATGAGACACAGAAGTGGGAAAGGGAAGCCGAACATGGCGACCAAGCTGACAAGCGTGACACAATGACTCATGTGTGCCCCTAGTACACGAGATAACAGAACTACTAGACAACTTCGACATAGCATCAGCGCCAGGGTGACCAAGCCGACGGTGCCAAGTAGCGGACGAAGCTGTCGTAGCCAGAGCAAAGGACGAAGACGCAACGGAAGAAGGAAGTCGAAGAGTGTACAGGGCCCCGGACTATCACATCGAAGAAGACGCCGGGTGGAAAGATCCTTCACAGACAAACCAAAAGGATCAAACTCAACAGAAATATTATTATCAGTGGTGAAACGACGAATGGAAAGCAAATTTTGAATAATGTCTGGAGCAACAAGGACATTATTAAGATGGAATGAACCCGGAGAAACTGAGTCACCTACTGAGGTGACTGGAAGAACGGATCCATTTCCAACAACGACCGATGAAGGAAACGACGGATGAGGTGTGTGAGTAGAAGAGAGAATACCAGCATCTGGGATAGTGTGGTAGGAGGCGCCAGAATCAGCCACCCAATCAGTAGACGGCGGTGTAAGGTGCATGGTGCTGAAGGAAGACGCCAAGTCCTGACGGTCCCACCCCATGTGCGGCTCCTGGAGAGGTGCTGGTGGCTCCGAGTACCCAGCGGGGTAGGAAACACCGCCGTAGGCTGGAGTTGGCGATCTAGCCGCAGGGCGACCAGGTCCACCATAGCCCGGATGGGCTACGTACGCCGCCTGAGGACGTGGCTGGCGCGGAGTGGAGGAAGTCGGTGGCGCCCCAAGAAGACCCGGAGACGGTCCAGACCACATAGAGATCTGGCCAGTCCACGGGTTGTACGGTGTGGGCCAGGGCACACCTCCCTGGCCAGTGCCACCAGTACCACTACCAGTAGGAGCAGTGGACGTAGGAGTGCCGCCAGCACCTCGTCCTGTGCGCCTTCCGCCGCGACGTCGACGAGTACCACCCCCAGAGCCAGCAGAGGCACCCGGGGCGGTAGGTGGAGTAGGTAGTCGCGGTAGTGGTCCCCCAGAAGACGGTGGGCGTGAGGGCTGCCCAGAGCCATAGAAGGCCGTGGCAGTCCCAGAGGTAGCAGATCCACCAGTCGTGATCACCTCAAGCTCAAGATCAGACCAGACCTTCTCGAAGGTCGGTGGCGGCTCCATACGGAGAAGCCAGAAGCGAAGATGGCTGAAGCGCTCGTTCAGGCCGTGAAGGACCCGAAGTACTAGAGTGCTGTCAGCGATCGGCTCGCCAAGGTCGCGCAAGGAGTCAGCCATGCCCTTCATCTCTCCACAGTAGGCCGAGATGGAGCGGTCTCCCTGCACTGTATTCTGGAACCGTGCGTTAATGTGAAGAGCCCGAGTCGTACGGTTCCCCAAGAAGTGGTGCTCCAGTATCTGCCAAGCCTGGCGCGCGGTCCCCCCACCGCGCTGTCCGACAAGCTTGTACAGATCATCGACGAGAGTGCCAAAGATCCAAGCAAGGACCAGACTGTCCATGCTGATCCAAGAGTCATCCCACGGGGCGTCGTCCTGCTGGACGTGGTCCGCAAGCTGGTACCGCCGTAACGTGAGAAGGAACTCGTTACGCCAGCGGGCGTAGGTGGTAGAGGTACAACTCAGAACAGTCGGCACTAGTGTCCGAATGTTCTGAACTCCAGCCGCCTGGGCGTGTAGGGCGGCGGTGAGCGATGCCGAGTATGCGGAGTGCACACCGGTGTCCGAGGTGGGCTCGTACGTCGCGCCCGGCGGTCGGTGAGCGCTCTCCTGGATCTGGTGCGAGAGAGCAGCCGCCGAGGCGCGCTCCTGCTCTAAGGCAAGAGTGAGTGCCTGCTCGCGATCGCGAGAGGCAGCCAGAGCCGCGAAGACACTGGAGGTGTCCGCGGCCGTCGTGGTGGTGCTGGCGACGCCGTAGAAAAGATCAGTGGCCGCACGAGGAGCAGTAGCAGTGCCAACAGCAGATCCGGAACCCGTCATGAAGGCGACGACAGTGGGGCCGGCAAGTGGTCCGCCTGCGGAGGGACCAGTCGCAGCGCCGTACGCAGGCCGGGTCATGTCGATGAGAGGCGCGCCTGCTGCAGGACCAGTGGCAGGCGCACCGGCGCAGGGGAGGGAGCCGGGCGCAGGGGAGGGAGCCGGCCAGGGAGGGGACGGCGCCGGCCAGGGGCGCGCCGACCCAGGGAGGGGAGGCGGCCGGCGGCGGCAAGGGCGCGGCGGCGCCAGGGTAGGGGGCAGCCGGCGGCGGCTGGACCAGGGGCGCGCCAGGGAGGGAGGCGGCCGGCGGCGGCTGGGTCAGGGCCGCGCCGGCGGCCAGGAGGGGGATGCCGGCGGCCAGGGGAGGTGTGGCCCCGGTGGCGGCCAGGGGGGGCCGACCGGCGGCGGCGGCGGCGACGTGGGGGGCGCCTGCGCCGATGGCCAGGGGAGATGCGGCCCCAGCGGCGGCCAGGAGGGGGCGGCCGGCGGCGGCTGCGGCGGCGGGGGGGGGGGGGGGGGGGGGGGTGCCGGCGGCCAGGGGAGGGACGGCCCCGCCGGCGGCGGCGGCGGCGTGGGGGGCGCCGGCCATGGGGGGGAGGGGGCGGCTAGGAGGGGGCCGCCTGCGCCGGCCGCCAGGGTAGGGACGGCCCCGCCGGCGTGGGGGGCGCCGGCCATGGGGGGGAGGGGGGGGCGGCGGCGGCTAGGGTTAGGGTGGGGATTAGGGTTTGGCTAATGATACCATGATAGAATGAATTGCTCAATTAATCATAGGTCTAGGTACATATTTATAGATATATAGATGGGCCGGTATACAGGCTAGGCCCAAACACAGTCCAACACATGCCATTGAGCATAACTTTTTGTCTATACAAAACAAACCATTTGCTGGTGGTGTGAGTCCTAACGTCTCCCAGGATTTCAAGTCTGAATACATGGCATGACTTGAATATAGTGTGGTTGCCAGCTTTGTTGGAAAATTAGATGGAAGTATCCTTTGATCCCTGTAGTGATTATAAGTTACGATGCAATGACAAGATAGTAAAATGGTTCCAAGTATGGCTACACATTTGCGGCAAGCTTTTTAGATAAAAATACATCCATACAAAGATGAAACCCCAAATAGATGTTTTTGTTGGACCTTAGATTTTTGCAGGAGTTTTTGTTAGTGATCTGGTTCCATTTTTTTAACAATATAAGGCTCATTAAGAAGAAGAAAAGGAATAAGTACGACTCATTGCACACACCAGTGTCACCTACATCAAGTTGGTCAAATGTTTCCTTGACTGCATTCCTGCGTTGAAGTTGATGGATCAGAACTAAACGAGTTATTGTACTCCAACTCTGGTTTTTCAGGATGTTAACGTCAAATAGGACACATCCTTAATTCTAACATTAAGGAAATTGATAGTTCTAGTTTGCGAGTTACTCTTTGTATTTTGTCCATTCACACTCACCAAAGTTTCTTCTATAACAGTTACAATTATGAAGGAAAAGCTGGAGACATTTACTCTGACATTCCTTTGCTGGATCACTTTCTTATTCATATTGACTTATTTGTGTAGATAATTTTACATTGTATAACACCACACTTGTATTGCAGGCTCCTGGTTTCAACAATCCAAATCATCATGACACATCAATACAAAACCCCAGCCTGAATCATGTCTCATCATCTGGCAATTTGATGACTGATACAAAATCTTTCTATTCTCGGGATTCAACTCACAAAGTGAATGGTTCAAGTGGCCCAACCCAACCTGTTCCAATGGTTGGTCCATCTGACAATGTACCTTCTGAAGTTGGTATGTCAGAGTTGCACCAGATAAAAAGCTCTGAAAATGCTGTGCAGGAGACACAGCCTGATAATGTAGCTGAAAAATCAGCAGAGGATAGCTATTACTGGCGCAAATATGGACAAAAGAATGTCAAGGGATGTGAAAATCCTAGAAGTTATTACAAGTGCACTCATCCTAATTGTGAAGTAAAAAAATTATTAGAGCGTTCAATTGATGGTCAGATTACTGAAGTTGTTTATAAAGGACATCATAATCACCCTAAGCCCCAGCCTAATAGGAGGCTAGCAGCCGGTGCAGTTCCTTCAAGCCAGGATGAAGAAAGATATGATGGTGTTGCAACTGCTGAAGGTTAGTGTGCCATTGTTCTGCAAAGTTAAATTGGGTCCCTTGGTTTGCAATTTCACCTTGTGCACATCCATATCTATTTTTGCAAGTTGATGGATACCATCAACTGTGAATTAAAGTGCATTGTATTCACTCACTTTTTTGCTTGTACTTATGAATAATTTTTCATATACTAAAAGCTAAGTTCAGACTTCTTCAAATCCCCGGGAAGAAAAGCTTTAAAACTGTAATAATCATTTGATACTAAGTTTACATATGGGCAGTCCATACATTAAATGAAATAACTTTCGCCTAAGGCACAAATGTGTTTTTTAATGTTTTTAAGTGGCATTTGCTGCAACTCATTTTCTGTTAATATGCAGACAAGTCTTCAAATGGTGTTTTCAACCTCTGTAACACTGTACACTCAGCTGGCATGATTGAGCCTGTTCCGGCCCCAGCTAGTGATGATGACATCGATGCTGGAGGCGGAAGACCCTACCTCGGGGATGATGCTAATGAGGATGATGATTTGGATTCCAAGCGCAGGTAAACACAAGGCTTTGAACTTGATACACCCTAAAGACTATCCTGTCTAGTTTTAAGTTTTAATGAACAACCATGCAATCAGGAAAATGGAATCTGCTGGTATTGATGCTTCTTTGATGGGTAAACCAAGTCGTGAACCCCGTGTTGTTGTACAAACTGTTAGTGAGGTTGACATCTTGGATGATGGGTATCGCTGGCGCAAGTATGGGCAGAAAGTAGTTAAAGGAAACCCTAATCCCCGGTAAGTACTTTTACAATCTTTCTTTTTATTCGTCTACTATAACTCCTTGCTCATGTTTTATGTAAATTATCATTTATATACCTATTTCAATTGGTTATTTCGCTGGGATATATCTGTTTTCAAAAGATTATGTTTGGTTAGGATATATCTGTTTTAGAAGAGTGATCCATTCATCATATGAGGTTGGGGGCATTTCTTTCATAGTTTTAGTAGTTCAATATGGCATTTACTTATAGTTCAACTTGCACCTTGCATGATGTTTATTTGAGTCTGATAATACTTGCGTGCATCTAGTTTAAAATTTTGGATAGATTCCATTTTGATACGTAGGAAAACAAAATGTAGGAGTTTGATGTCCAAGTGAAACCAGATGTCAATATAATTCCAATTTTTTCATGCACGTGAGCGTATCGTTTGATGTCCAAGTGAAATTATCCTGCCAAATGTTGGTTGGTTCATGGACATGATCATCTAATTCCAAGTTTTTTTTTTCATGCACATTAGTTCGGTGAATTTTGGTGCTAAGAGTGTGTGTCAAGGGTAGTTTGGTCATTAGTTAGGAGTGTTCTTTAACCCTAGCTCTTGTACCCTATATGTCACCCTTTGGCATTATCCATATTGAGGAGAACACTATTCCCATTTTACATCTTCCAATATGGTATCAGATTAGGTTTTCTAGGGACCTCTCTAGCCAGCCTCCGTTCTCTCCCCCTCTCTCTCTCCCACCACCAGCCGCCACCACCCCTTCCATGTAGCAGCGCGGCCGCTGCCGGCCAGCGAGCTGGCGGCGGCCTGCCCCGCACTCTAGCCAACCCCTCCCCTGGCCATCAACGACAGTCGGTCTCCCTTATTCTGGATCGACGCCAGCTAGTCTGGATCGATGCGTAGGGCGGCTACTCCTGTCACCGCCGGCTTGTCCGACCCCGTTTTCGCCCTCTTGCTGCCAGTCGCCGCCGACCTCCCCCGACCGGATTCGTCGCCCTGCACCCCGACCACTCACTGTTCTTATTGTATTCGCCGTCGCCGACCTCCAACGGTCGGATACAACGTCGTCCTCCCCGTTGTCGGCTTCCCCGAACCATGCCCGACCAGATCCGACACGGATCTCTGCGCTGCCGGTTTCCTTGGGCCCGACGCAGTCGGCGTCGTGTCGCCACTGAACCTGCCGCCGCGGGCTCTGCAAGCGCCGCCGCCACTCGCGTGGCCACTGGGCGCCCCGACCGTCGGCCCAGATCTCGTCGCCGGCCCAGGACCTGCGCCGCCGCCACCCGCGTGGCCACTAGGCGCCACAGCTGTCGGCCCAAGAAGCGCCGCCGCCAGCCCAGGACTCGTCCTCGCCAGCCCAGATCTCGCCAACGACGACCAAATCGAGCGCGCGGCCGCCGGATCTGACTGCACGCCGCCGCTTGCACCGCCGCCGGCACCTCTGTCCGTCGTCGTGCTTCTTGGGCACATGCCGCCGCTGGCTGCCGGCGAGCCTCCACCGTCAGCCCCCTCTCAGCTTCCGCCGCTGACGTGGTCGCCTTCACCCCGCCGGCTTCACCTTCCTGCGGTGCCTCCCCTTTCCATCCCGCGCTGCTGGCCTTCCGCGCGCGTTCTCTACCCTCCCCTTCCTATTTCGCGCAGTCGGCCTCTGCCGCGCGCTTCCCTCCTACCCCGCTCTGACAGCCTCTGCCGTGTGCGTCCTTCCTACCCCGCGTTGTCAGCATTCCGCGCGCGTTCCCTGCCCTCCGCTTCCTATCCCGCGTGTCGACCTCTACCGCGCGCTTCCCTCCTACCCCCGTACCGACGGCCTCTGCCGCGCGCGTCCTTCCTACCCTGCGCTGTCGGCCTTCCGCGCGCGTCCTTGCCCTCCCCTACCTACCCTGCGCCGTCGTCCTCTGCCGCGCGCTTCCCTCCTACCCTACGCTGCCGGCCTTCTGCACGCGTCCTTACCCTCCCCTACCTACCCCGCACCATCAGCATCCGCCGCGCGCGTCCTTCCTACCCCGCGCTGCCGGCCTTCCGCGCGCTTTCCCCTGCCCTTCTTTTCCTATCCCGCGCCGTCGGCCTCCGCCGCGTGCGTCCCTCCTTCCCCACGTTGTCGGCATCCGCCGCGCGCGTCCCTCCTCCTACCCCGCGTTGCCGGCCTTCCGCACGCGTCCCTGCCCTCCTCCTGCCCTCCTCCTACCCCGCGCTGTCGGCCTCCGCCGCCCGCGTCCCTCCCCCTACCCTGCGCTATCGGCCTCTGTCGCGCGCGTACCTCCTCCTACCCCGCGTCATTGGCATCCGCCGCACGCGTCCTAACTCTCCTTCCACGCATCGTCGGCCCCCGCCGTGCGCACCCTGGCCATCTCTGCCGGCCGTGCCCCTTGTGTTGAGGTATTTGCGGCCCACTTCGTCCTCATCGCTGCTCGGGGACGTGAGTGGGCTCTTCTACAGTGTTCTCCGCGGGAAGATGTTAGAGTGTGTTTACTCATGTAGGTAGGGTCTTTTGGTCCGGTTTCAACATCAGTCACGGATAGATGTTGTGACTGCGAGGGGGTCTTATTGGAGTGTCTTTGTGTTTACTCATGTATGGAGAGTGTTTTTGTCCAGTCTCAACATCTGTCGCAGCCAGAGTTTCGACTGCGGGGGATGTTAGAGTGTGTGTGTGTGTGTGTGTGTCAAGGGTAGTTTGGTCATTAGTGAGGAGTGTTCTCTAATCCTAGCTCTTGTACCTTATATATGTAACCCTTTGGCATTATCAATATTGAGGAGAACACTATTCCTAATTTACACCTTCCAATATTTGGCACAACTAAGAAGCCCCTTTTATGTGCAATTGTGCATACGTGTATGTCTGTCCCAGTCCTTGGTGATCCGGGACAAACTTTTGTATTTCAATTAGCTTTCTGAATGAAATGATGCATTCCTCTTATTTCGATGAGCTGCACTCAAAATACATTATTTGTGATGCACTTTCTTGAATAAAAAGGCTTTGTTGCTGTTGCACTTTCTTAAATTAAAGAGATGGCACCTATTGGGCAGTTCATTCAATTTTATTCACTTATGTTATGAACTGCAGGAGTTACTACAAGTGCACACACACTGGATGCCCTGTCAGGAAGCATGTTGAGAGAGCATCGCATGATCCAAAGTCAGTGATAACAACATATGAAGGAAAACACAACCATGAAGTCCCTGCCTCCAGGAATGCAAGCCAAGTGCATCCTATTAGCAGCAATATGCCAGGCCTTGGTGGCACGATGAGAGAATGTGAGGTGAGGACATTTGCCAATCAATATTCTCAAGCAGTTGAAAGTGACACTGTTAGTCTTGACCTTGGTGTTGGTATCAGCCCGAACCACAGTGACGCAACAAACCAAATGCAGAATTCAGTTCCCGATCCGATGCAGTATCAAATGCAAACCATGGCTCCTGTGTACAGCAACATGGGACTTCCAGGAATGCCAGTACAAACAGTACATGGAAATGCAGCTAATAGTTTATATGGTTCGGTAGAAGAAATGGGCAGCCAAGGATTTACTTTCAAAGCCGCACCTTTGGAACGTTCATCAAACTTATGCTATAGTAGTGCTGGTAACTTAGTGATGGGTCCATGAGTCTCTCCTCATGATTATACGGTTATACCACCAAGAATCATATATTACTGATACAGTCGTTGTGAAGATCTTTGAAGCAGATGCTCAGCTGTGTACTCCCTCCCGACTCGAATTAGTTGTCGTTCCGACAACGCTGAGCAGTTCAATTTTAGTTCATTTCATTTGTCTGAAACGACAATTAATATGAACGGGAGGGAGTATCATTTAGGGCCTGTTTGGATCGATGCCAAATCATGCCACACCAGAATTTTGGCATGCCGCACCTCCTTTGGCCGGTGTTTGTTTCTTGACCAGAGTAGTGGCATTCCAAAAGAACTGCGGCGGCAGAGACCAGCTTAGCCAAGGAATCTTCGCCAAGAGTGCAGCAAGCAAAATGTCCGCCACTCTTTTGGCGAGACGCCAGCGCGCGCTCTGCTGTCACTGCCGCTAGGAAAAAAAATGGCGCGTAACCAGCTTCTCTCACCGCCCAGCAAAAAATGAGTGACTCGAGACCACCTCACAGGCAGAGGCTACAGCCTACAGGGATTACTCGAGGTCTTTCGGGGTTAGGAAGTCCTCGTTGTACGTGATGACGTTTGAGCCCTACAATTCGTTGTACATTTCATCCTATATGATTAATTAGATTATCAGAGTTTGGTTATGTAAACGTGTCTGTACTGGATTTTGGGACAGAGTGGTGGCAAACCTTTGTTATTCATATGAATGGAATGTCATTCACAAGTATTCTCCATCAATCTCGCAACGCACTGTGCTTTCAGCTATGGCAAAGTCTGTTTGATTTCTTTCAATCCAAGTACTCTCTTCTGTTGATGAAGTTATCCCACTGATGCTAAGAGGTCCTGGGTTCGACGTTGTCTCTCTACACTCTACATTATTCCACTGGTGCCAAGAGGTCCTGCGTTTGACAGTCTCTATGCACTCTATATTGCGGGAGTAAGACTTGCCTCGTATAATTTTTTTCCAGACTCCACGTCGCGTGGGAGCTTTCGCACTGAGTCTATCTTTTCAAGTACTCTTTTTTGTTTTGAAAATTTGTCGCTTTGTAGTTGGACGGAGGGAGTAACTGAATTTTTGCATGATGTTGGCGCTGCTAACCAAGGCTTTCCCGATGTAAAAGTTTGATGGGGTAATTGTTCTGATTGGAGATCAGATTCATTAGAGTGCAAGAAGATTATCAAAGCACAACTGATAAACTGAGACATATACCCTCAAACTCGTATTACAGCTGATCTGTCTTTTCTAGGTTGGCAGTGATTACCATTACAACATTAGTTTATAGGTGTTCTACCCCATACCAGAATCACCATAGCTTCCTAGTTCTAGTGTCCAGCCAGACATACTCCTGCTTGTCTCTTTGTAGTTCAACAATAAACTACAAAGCAACAATCTTTTAAAGATGGAGGGAGTACAAAGTTCTACAAAGTTCTCTTCGTCATATCCCATTACATTACAACACTAGTGCCAAGCTGACGAGACCACCAGGGGCCTGTTCTTCCACCCCAGGTAGAGCGCCCCGTCCCTTTCCAAAAGCTTGTAGTTGGGTGAGTAGCTCTGCAGCAGCGTCTTGATGGTGGAGTTCACCAGCGAGCTGAGACCATCCGCACCAGCATACTCTAAAGCATACTCTATACACTATTCTTCTTCAGCTTTTACAGTACGTATTTTAAATTACACTGCGAAACAGTGTATCCAGTATGCTTTACAGCATACCACTGCGGATGGTCTGAGGGGGGACGGTCTGAACCCGGCCATCATCAGCCGCGCCTTCCATTTCCCGAAGAGTTCGTGCCGCTCCACCCTCTCTTCGCCCTCGCAGGCGACCAGGTTCACGATCTCCCTCGCCAAGCAGTGCTGCTCCATGCTGATCCGCTCCCTGTCCTCCCGGGGCAGCAGCGCCAGGTCGACGGACTCAAAGATGGCCGTGTAGTAGTCGAGGGTCTCCACGAACCGCTGCACGAAAGGGGCGGTGTTGGTGTTGGACTCCTGCTCCACGAGGGTGAGCACCTTGGGCGACAGGCTCTTCACCAGCCTCAGGATCCTGTCCCGGTGGTTCGCCGTGCTCACGGTCTCGTCGGGGATGTGGTGCAGCTCCAGCGTGAAGTTCATAGCGACAGCCTCACCTGGGATAATATCAAGATGCTCCACCTCAATATCGTTGCCGGAGATAGCCACCGCATGGAATTCAAAGGGCACCTTGCACAGGCCTGCAATGTGTGACAGCCTCTTTCCAACCAACTCCAGCCCACCGCCTCGGGCATAAGCTGAGAATGAATCATCAATGCCGGTGATCCTCACAGACGGCGGTCCACCAGGCCGCACTGCAAGAGCCTGGAGAAGAGAAATCCACTGGGCCCCTTGAGCGATATGGAAGTCAATGATATGGATCCTGTCTTCTCCCTTGACAGCCTCTGCAATTGCACCATTCGCTGACATGTAGCCAAACTTGAAGTAGGGGCAGGCCTCATACAGGAAATGCATGTAGGACAGGAGTTCAGAACCCTTTGGCTCTTTACACTTCAAAGCTTTGTAGATCGTGTTACCGGAGGAGGCGAGCCTGGCAACAAGGCCTTCCACCATGTATGCTCCCAACCTCTCAAGTGGCTCACCAGACACTGAGACCATTTTTCTCAGCTCTGGAACCATCAAATTGATTGTGAAGTCGTCGTTGTCTTCCACTGCTCTAGCACAGGTAATCAGCAGTTCCTTCAAGTTGCCTCTGGGCATGCTCATCATCATGTGCACCCGCTCTTCCCATTCCAAGTAAAGTTGGTTTGCGATAGAGATCTCTAGGCTATTGACTATCTCTAAGTCTGTCCCAAGCATTGCAGCCTCAAAATCCTTCAGTTTTTTCTTGAGATCATTAGGGTCCTCGGTGACACATGAAGCGCTTACAGGTGAACCGTTGCCGTTGGTTGAGCCGGAGTGACTTTCTTCTTGAGATAGAGGACTGCCACTCCCACTCCCACTCCCAGTAGGGAGACTCTGAGTGGATGGAGAATCATGGTTCATACAACCATAACCAGCAGAGGAGTCCAATGTGTACCCCTGATGAGTTTCATGGTTTTCAGAACCAGCATCCGGTGAATGAGATTTCATGTCATAATGATGCTGTAGTACAACATGGGTGTCCGAAGCTGACTGATATGGATGACAAAGGTGCTGTGAATTGCCAGCGTATACGAATTGGTTTACAGTCTGCCTCGGTATATTGCCAAAGGGATGCACCATACGGGAAGTCGGAGTATCAGCCATCCTGATGCACTTCAAGTTATCAAGTGCTTCCGGTTTTACAAGAATGTCCAGTTTTAAAACCCAGATTTCATGCACTATAACTCTCAGTTATCAGGTGACTTTTTTGCTGTTTGATTGCTGATTTGTCTTCCAGGCCTTTAAGAACACTAAGATCTGCAAGAGGAGATAACGAATGTGAGAAAAAAACATAGAGTTATTATAAGTAAAATTCGTACTGAAGAAGCTTGATTGTGAAATATGACAACCAAACACAGCCTTATTGGCTACAGAAACAAATTTGGTTTGCTAAGATAAGCACTCACAGAAGTTACCAAACGTGGAAACTTGAGAACTTATTCCTCAGAAAACATTAAGAAATTCTACAGTCAGCACATATGTTCGTTGTGAACTGCAACTGAAAACATTAAGAAATGACTTTGTTGTGAACTGCAACTGAAAATAACTGGAACCAAATGAAAAGAACATAGTATGTCTTGTTTGTCAAACAGCCCCATAAACACGCCCAATGCAGAATTGCAGACTGAAGACTATATTTGCCTCCATACTGAACAGAAGAAGACTGCAGTAGAACACAAATCTTGCAAGTACCACTATCGCCGACCATCTGTGTGTTCCAACCAACTGAGAGGGAATCTAGGATGATGTCGCAACGTCACGGTCGGCAATGGACATCGTACAAACTTGGAACCACTAGTACAAACTTGGTACAAAGATAAGTACTCCCTTGGTCTCCATAAAGTTGTCGCTTTGTAGTTCATTTTTAAACTACAAAGCGAAGTTCATGGGATGGAGAGAGTACGATAGTACTAAACAAGTACTCGTCGTATGACTAATCAACAAAACAGGGGGTGCAGGTCAGTCATATAATAAAAAGAACACCTCGCAATGTTGCGACAAACCATCTGCGCGAGGAGTTTGACCCGTCCGTTGAGCCACTACCATCACAAAGATTTTATTTATCCTCTTAAAAAATTGAGGAAACGCGGTGGCCGAAAGCTTCTAGATTTGCCTGGTTCCGTCGCAGATCACTAACTGCCGCTCGTGTGCAGCGTGCTCATTCTAAGACCTATTCTTTCCATCTTAAAATACTTATTATTAGAACAAAATTTTAATTCATTTTAAATTTTAAATTTTTTTTCATAATGACAAGTATTTTAAGATGGAGTGAGTAGTAAGTATTTTGATATCAACAACACTGGTAAGGCAGAAGGCTAGTGCTGCGGAAGTATTGATGCTGCATGCAGGACCCTGTGGCCTGTTCTTGCAAGATACGTACTATGCAGACAAATGATGATTAACTCATTAACCAATAACAGCAGGAGTAGGTGAGCGCAGAGCTAGCGCAGCTCGACCCAAAGAAATCACTGGTCACATGTAAAAAGAAGGAGGAATATTTTTTTTTAATATACGATTTTTAATCCAAAATTATATTAATAACCTTGGATTTAAAAAATTTCCAAATATGACCCACCGTCGTATGAGTCTCATACGACGTAACGAATGTCGTATGAGGCTCATACGACGGTCCGACGTGGCTGCCACGCGGGCAACGGTCGCCGCGGAAAACGAGGCGGCAGCGACCGTCGTATGAGCCTCATACGACTTGCTCTAACGGTCGAACCGTCGTATGAGGCTCATACGACGGTCTGCCCCTTATAAGCCCCGCCCCCCCCCCCCCCCCCCCCCCCCGCCCCTGCCTCACTCCCACCCATCCCACTGCCTCATTTCCTCCCAGCCGCGCCGCCCGCGACCTCCACCGCTCCCGCACGCTTCCGACGCTCGCTAGTCTCACATTTTTCGTCTCCGATCCGTCGTCCTCGGATCCTCGCGACTTCGGTATTGATTTCGCCACCGTACATTTATGTTGTTTTGTTGTCAATATAATATGAATGCGTATTATATTATGATATTTGTTTGTATGAATGTATAGTGTTGAGAACACACGCGACATAGTCTATTGTATTTAATTTTTATACACGTTGTTCATGCATATAGTGTAATGTTGTGAATATAATATAATTGTATATTATTACTCGTTGTGCACGCGATTGTTGTCAATATTATATGAATTTATATGGTTCATGCATATAGTTTAATATGAATTTTGTTAATATTCATGCGAATGTCATGATTACGGTAGAGTACATTAATGCAGCATGTTTTCTTAATGTATTATTCGTTTAATTAAAATGTACTCGTTTTTTGATATGATTTTTCAGTTTATAAATGTGTACTATATATTATATTATGTTTTATCAGTAGTTATAAAATATTGTCATACATTACAGAGGAGCGTAAAATTGCTCCTGTAGTTAGAAATGTGTGGCAAATATATACGTTTTATAGAGTCAAATTAATTTGGTTAGAGTAGATTATAATACGTTTGTTTATACTGAATACAGTAGGAATGTCGGACAAATTAATGTTTCGTATTTTCTACGGAGAAGGCACGCTTGTTTATGGGTCAACTGGGGTTGATATGTCGGCTTGGACGTCGTTGGTGAGGGGGATAGCAAGACCAAATGAGAGATCATTTGGTAGCCTGGAGAAATGGCTGATTAAAACGTTAAACCTTGATGAACAAGTATATCAAGTGAAACTGAAAGGGTTGATTAATCGAGCAAGAGATGGATGTTATTGGGATTTCGTTCCTATTAAGGGGACACAGAATTGGAGGAAATGGGTAGATACAGTTGTGGAGCGGGGTTGGCCGCTGGTGTTTCTTGCGCAAGCAGAAACGAAAGAAGTTGAAGATTCAGCTGAAGCAGACGATATGGAAGATACTGAGGTAGAGGTCGAAGGCGGAGTGAACCATATGCAAGAAGACCCACTTGGTGTCGCTGATGAAGGAGAGCACATCGAAGATTTAGTTGAACAAATTAGAATTGAGGACATGGAATATGAAAATGTTATTGAAGATGACTCTTCTGATGATGAGAATGATATTATCATTCCTGCAGACTGGAACAATGCAATCCCGAGTAATTTAGCAGCTGCAGAAAAATATTCTGGGTTATCTGGATATCATGAGAACCAGTTAACACAAGGAGATATTTTTGAAGACAAAGATGGTTTAAAAGATGCAGTAAAATATTGGTCTTTGTCTGTGCAGAGATCATTTACAGTTTACAAGTCTAGTCCAAAATTATATGATGTGAAATGTGTGTTCCCAACTTGTCCTTTTCGAGTTCATGGTTTCGAGGAGAAGTGGACGAAGCTTTGGAAAGTTTCAAAAATGGTTGATCACACATGTCAGTTGCAGGAATTGGAGAAGTGCAACGGTGCTTTGACCTCAGATTTCATTGCAAATCATATGTATGCCCGTATAGTGGACAACATACAGTTTGAACCAAAATCAATAATAGCCACTATTGAGGAAGAGTTCAAGTACACCATCAGTTACTCTAAAGCATGGAGGGCCAAACAGAAAGTGATTGAACAAAGATTTGGTACTTTTGAAGCGTCTTATGATAACCTTCCAAAGTTGTTGCAGACCATTCAGGAAAAAAATGTTGGTACCTTTTACGACATTATGGACATGCCGCATAGAAGTGTGTCTGGGAAGTTGTATCTGCACCGTGCATTCTTTGCATTAGGCCAATGTATTGCTGCTTTCAGACATTGTCGACCAATACTCTGCATAGATGGTACATTTTTAACTGGAAAGTACAAAGGTCAAATTCTTACTGCTATTGCAGTTGATGGGAACCAACAGGTGTTGCCTGTGGCCTTCGCATTTGTGGAAAGTGAGAACACTGAAAGCTGGTATTGGTTCCTTAGTCGGGTCAAGATGGCTGTAGTTCAAGAACGTCCTGATGTCTGTCTCATACACGATCGTCATGTTGGATTGCTTAAAGCAATATCTGATTTGAAATTTGGATCATCGGATCGGGGACATCAACCTTATTGGATAGACATTCAATCAAGATATTGCATGAGGCATTTAGGTGCCAACTTTTTTAGCCACTTCAAGAACAAGCAACTTATGAATTTGTTCAAGATGTTGTGTAGTCAAAATCAGGAGAGTAAGTTTATTGCTCTTTGGAAACGTCTCGACGAATTGACTTCTGGCAGTGCAGAAGCATCTTCAAGCACTAGCAATCCTCGTGACATTTCACGCAGAAACTTCTCTCATTGGATTCGGCGCGAAGCGAAAGAGAAGTGGTCCTTGTTATACGACACCAATGGTGCTCGGTATGGTATCATGACAACTAATTTAGCTGAGGTAATATCCATCATTCCTAAGTGTTTTAGTTGTGTTAGTTATGTATTTCATCATGCTAATGCAGTGATACGAAATGCAGATATACAACTGGGTCATTCGCGGTTTAAGAGGGTTACCTTTGGTTGCTATTGTTGAGGGCATTTTATATGGGACATGCAAATATTTTCGTCAACGTTATGCGACTGCTATTTCAGCACTGAATAATGTGAATTTGGCTTATTCACCATACCTGTGCAAGTACATGGAGAAGAAGATTGAAAAGGCTCGATTTCATCGCGTCAGACCTATGGGTACCGCAGAGCACAGGTTTGAAATCCTTTGTAGGGATAAGGACCGTCGTGGTGCTAACCGTGCTTGAGTTGTTCAACAGTGCATACTTCATCAGCATGATTGCACGTGCACATGCATGAAGCCACAACTCTTCCATAGACCATGTTCCCATGTGATTGCAGCTTGCTCATTTACTAACTTGACAGTGACCAATTACGTTTCATACTACTTTCAGAAAAGTGTTGTTGTCAGTACATGGAATGCAGAGGTATATGGATTTGGTAATCTGAGCTCATTTACCATGGATTTAGGCCTTGATGCTATGCGAGCACCTGACATCTCGCGGTTGAAGCAGAAAAGAGGTCGACGTCAAACTCGTCGTATCAGAAACGATATGGACGAGTCAGAACTTGCAAGATTCCAAGGAAGATGCAGCAAATGCAACCAAATAGGCCATACGTACAAAAAATGCATTACCAACACAGAGCCAAATGTGGTTGAAGCTGGACCATCTGGGGATCCGCAGAGTGGACGGCGTCCTCGTGCTAGGAAGACAACTACGTTTAGGGATGGAGATGGCGATGTGATGTGATGTCAAGTATTTTATGTATTTGTAGCACTTGATCTATCTATGTTAAGTGAACTAAGTGTATAGGTGTTATGTATTTGGATTATGTTATGATGTTATGTGAACTCCAGTTAGATGCATATGAACTTTATGTTATATATGTTAATATGTTGTTGATGTCATTTAACTTTAGCTCAAAATGCACTTCATGTTAAAAATTTTTCCGTACTTGACAATGTAGGTATGGCCGGCCCACAGCGAGAGTGTCCCGAGCTACTTTCGTCTCGAGTTGACTTGACCCACCGCGGTTACCGAGTCTCTGTAGGTCAGGAGTTGCCCGTCCTTCGTCCCCAGGTTCCTATGAAATTCTGGAAGATAGACGATCGATGGATTCCCAGGTACTTCTTTCTTTCATACTTCATGATCCATTGTACATGAAAACATGTTCTCATCCGATTTGTTTTGTAATCAGGTTGAGTGCAGCAGGCCTGCTGCCCATATGTCGGCTAGTTGAGAGGAGACCGTTCGATCCGGAGGATCGGAAGTACCGTTTTAGCTTCGACAAAGCCCTCTTGAGTGTGTTGACTGATCGCTGGAGACCGGAGACCCACACGTTTCACTTACCGTGTGGGGAGATGACCGTCACGTTGGAGGACGTGTCTTTCCTGTTGGGTCTTCCTCTCGCAGGTGCGGCTGTTTCTGCACCTGAGGACACACCCACCTGGCGTGCGCAGATGGTCGCACGTTTTCAGAACGTGCAACGGGTCGCTAATGTTGATCCCGTACCTGCTCTTGAGGACGGCCAGCACCACGGTCCGTCAAAGAGATGGTTGTCTTGCTACGAGGTATTCTTTCTTATTTTCAATTCAAATGTTTCATTCCATGCAGTAAACTAACAAATTCCATTTATTTTACTTGCAGTTGAGTACTATGCATCCAGACGCAGATGATAACACGGTCACTAGATACTTGGAGGCTTACTTGTTGTGGTTGTTTGGGTCGATTCTGTTCACCAACAGCCATGGTGACTCGGTGGATAGACATCTTATTCCGTTTGCGAGAGTTGTAGCTGAGTCCACACCGCAGGACATGCCTCAGTACAGTTGGGGGTCAGCAGTGCTCGCTGCCACGTATAGAGGACTATGTGACGCGTGCACTAAGGTAGCAAGCAACGCTGTCCTCACGGGTTGTCCGTTGCTCCTACAGCTGTGGGTCTACGAGCGCTTCATGATTGGACGACCTGAAGTCGTCCCAGAGCCGTATGATGGTGATGAGTACGGTGAGCGTCCGGATGACGGCCCTACTATGGGTACTTTTTGGGTACACCGTGCGGTACGTACATATTTTAAGTTACACTGACAATTTGTACGATAATTCAATTTGTACGCTTATGTTATACTGACAACATATATGATTTGCAGCGTGAGTGGGGTAACAAGCAAATGCACAAGGTGTACGCCGGATTCAGCAAAGAGTTTGATCGGTTACAGGCCGACGAGGACGTCCGATGGACACCGTACGGTATGGACGAGCACGACCAGCGAGCACCGAGGGGGCTTGCATTGCTGTGCTACAGAGACTCGGATTACTGGCTCACTAGGAAAGCTCTGGTGTACGACATCTTCGTCGAGGAGTACGCACCACACCGCGTGTTGCGTCAGTTTGGCTTACAGCAGGCTTTCCCGGTCATTCCACATTCTGTTGTGCCTTCTGCAGTACATACGTAAGTGCTTCATCCCATCTCTATTTACTCATTTAGTTGTACAAATTTAATGTATATATCTCTCATACAGGTACGGCCGTAAGGGTACGTCTACGCCCGGAGTGTGGGCAGAGCGCATGCATCCGTGGCTGTTGCAGTGGTCCCAGGCACTAGTCGACGTCGTGCAGGAGACTAGACCGTTCTCACACGAGGTGTACGAGGAGTACTTACGGTGGTTTCTTCCTCGCACCCGAGCAGTTCTCGGACACACTCCTGCGGAGCGACAGCCGCACGTACCCAGGGTGGTAGATACGTATCCGCGGCATAGAGATGAAGCTACATCAATGGCGGTAAGAGCTTTCATATTGTAGTTACTTTGCGTACTTTAACGTATAGACATTACTTAATTAAATTGTTTCTCTGATTACTTCTCATGAATGTGAAGATGCATCGGGTCCGTCTCATTGCTGAGCAGTCCGCAGCAGGACTTCAGCGTTTGAGACAGGGGATATCGATGACTTCGTCGGAAATGGTACACGTGCTCCATAACATCTACAGCAACGCGGTGGAGAGCTTACGGTTGGCTTGTTGTACACAGCCCTGTGTACAAGACACTACGTTGCCTTCAGCACAGCACATGAGGCGTCACAGCACAGCAGGTACGAAATGCGTATCAAATTCATTTTTTTAAACATTAGTAATACTGTACTGACGACATTGTTTTCGCAGGCACATCTACGCAGGTACCTACGTCGACGACCCCACACGTTACAACCTTTGCAGGGACGTCTACACAGATCCCTGGTCCCGACTTCGCAGGCACGTCGACACAGGTGCCTGCTTGGAGTTCGGACTACGCAGGCACGTCGACACAGGTGCCTGCTTGGAGTTCGGACTACGCAGGCACGTCGACACAGGTGCCTGATTGGGGTCAGCACTTTACGGATCCCTCGACACAGGTACCTGCTTGGGGAGCTCCGCATATCCCACAGACGGACGCAGGTACGATGTAGAATAATTTTTCTCATTCATTTATATTTTCGTCATTTGAGTTTGTACTGATAATTATTCTATAATTGCAGGTACGTACAGAGCGGACTTTGAGACTACGATGTCCGACTCACAGACGCAGCACGACACTCCTCCGATGACACCTTTCCAGGTCGAGGACTTCCTCGTTGATGTAGCGCAATACGATACACTTCATGGGTCTCAGTTGGCCGGTGCTCCCATTCCGACTCAGCAGACTCAGCAGTTTCAGACACCGGAGCAGGCTGGCCGTCCGCAACGGCAGAGGAGACCGCCGCTAGACATTTCATATGACCGGGCTCATGTGAATGCTGCGCGTAGGGCCGACAAGCGTGGTAGACGTTAGTGTTATGTACGACGTATATGTGTGACTTATGATGTACAAAACTTATGTTCTATTATATTATTTCATTATGTTTCTATTCTATGGTGTTTCGCATGGAAAGGAAGTATTACATACTACGCGTTACTTAAAAAACTAAAGCAAACGAGTATCTTATTGAAATTGAAGGCATAGGAACATTTAAACGATACATTTGATGGAATAATGAAACATAGTTCGTAAGTAGTACATTTTCACTTGTGGTGAGGACATTCACAGGACATATTGTTGCACTTAGGACTAGTATCATCCTCCAATTGTTCTAACTCCATATCCGCAATATGACCTACTAATTCTCGGTTTTGATTTTGCAAATATTTTATGTAATCTTGAATAGGCTTGATAGGTACTGGATCAACCCACAATGTGTATCCGCAGTTATCTTCATCGAAATAAGACTACAAAAACAAATTTAAAGTAAACATAACAAAAAGAAATACGTGAACGTACACAAAAACGATATGAACTTACTGCACGACCCACAGGGCAACGAAAGAATCGACGACCGCTATCCTCTTTTCCATCCATCATTTGCACCAAACAATCCAGGCCGCAACGACACTTGGGCCATTCTTCTTTGGTACTATCATATGGACGAAGAGGATTAAACACACCAAAATCACTTTTTCCTAATAGAGGGAATTCATCAAGTGGTTCATCGAACCACGAAGGACCGCCAACTAAGTAGTTCTGAGGCACTGGCCTAATGTTTCCTTGTCCTCTCCTTGCACGACCTCTGTTTTCCATTGTCTTACTACTAACTTTAATCGTATACGAAATGTAAGAGGTGCGGACCCTTTTATAGACGAACGTGGATGGGTCTATAGACCAAGTGTACGAAAGTCTATGGACCATGTCAGGCGAATCTCGTAGGAGACACATACGACATTGCACTGGTACATGTCAGGGGAATCTCGTAGAAGAGACATACGAAATTGCACTGCTCCGTGTCAGACGAATCTCGTAGAAGACACATACGACATTGCACTGGTACATGTCAGGGGAATCTCGTACAAGAGACATACGAAATTGCACTGCTCCGTGTCTATATAACACTCACCCCGGTAACAGCTTCACCACGCACTACCAACAATCATTCTATATACTTCACTACCATGGACGAGAACTCACCACCCACAAATAGAGAAAAGGTTCCAATCCCCGAGGGATTGCAACCTCCAATGTGTTTCTGTGGCACTGATTGTAGGTTTGTAAGAGATCTTCGACCTGATTACTCGTATGGTTGTCGGCTTTGGATGTGCGACAACTACGAGTACGATCCTCCTCACAGGACGTGCCCATTTCTTCCAGGTGGTAGGAAACAGGTAATATGCAATATTACTTATGTTTTATGCATGCTATAGAATCTAATTTTTTGGACAAACACTTGTGCAGTCGCCTCCACCTCTATGCGACTTCCGGAACTACATCGACCAGGAACAATCGGCAGAAGACGCCGCAGAGGTTGAGAGAATGGCTCGACTTGCATATTGGAAGTTCAAAGAAGAAAGAGAGTGGGATGAAAGAATAGAGCAAGAGAGGAGGAATAGAGCTGCACAGGAGGAGCGTCGTCGCAAGAGGCAAGAAGAAATTCGACAATGGAGAGCAGAGTGTGAGCGCAAAGCGGCAGAGGAGGAACGCGTCGCAGCACAAGCACGAGAGGCTGAGCGAGCACGCATGCGCGAGAGAGCTCGTCGCGCAAAAGAAGCCGGTCCCGATGCTTTGCGTAAGGGAAAATACCCCCGTTGCACTCAGTAGCAACCTGGGTAATTCAACTAAGGCGTGTTAGAATTAGATCGGCGTATCTTTAGTGCGTCGTACACACGCCATTTGTATCACTTATTTTACATTTTGTTCCAGGAATATGTGCACTTATGTTTTGCCTAATGTACCGTAGTAGTAGACTGGTAAACAACATGCACATACTTTCGGAACTACGTAATTTCATTTTATGTAACCGCCGCCGAGCTTACAATTAATTATCTTCAATTATTATGCATTTCTATAAATTTATACATTAATTGTATCATTTTCCAAACTATGCATTTCTAATCACTATAGGATTTAAAAAAAATTGATACTCTCATTAAACTCTCATATATTATATTCATAACTTTTTTTTTATACTCCACAAAACTTACATTACAATAACCTATATGAACATTTATGTCGATTCTAACTACAAATATTTGTAAACAAAAAATAAAACTGGATACATTTTACAAATTTGCAGAAACGTGATCGTATTGCCTAATAACACATACAATTACTCTAGTTTCTACATACTAAACATAGATAAAGTTCATTGATTTCAAAACTTCACAATGTATTCTCTATTTTCTACTTTAGAAGTTTTTAGCAAATCGGTCTACAAATATTTTAAAAATTTTGACTAAAATCCATTACAAGATGGTTCAACACGGGCTAGGGTTAGGGCATGCACGAATGTCGTATGAGGCCCATACGACGGTACTGTGCATGTCGTATGGGCCTCATACGACATGCCACCGTGGCCGGTTTCGGCCATGCTGGACGGCCCAGTGGCACCCATGTCGTATGATGCCCATACGACATGCAAATGTCGTATGGGCCTCATACGACATTTGCATGTCGTATGGGCCCCATACGAAGGCCGGTCAGATTTGAAAATAATTTGAATCGGGGGTTATTAATATAAATTTGGATTAAAATACGTATATTAAAAAAAAATTCAAAGAAGGAGCGCCTGCCGAGGCGAACAATAAAGTGACGAAGAGAGTGATGAACGGAGCAGAGCAACAGCAGCAGGACCTGAAGCTTGAAACAAGCAGAAGACGGACGGGAGCTTCGGAATCCGACGCCGCCGCTTCAAGCACCAGCCATGCACGTCCGCACCCCGGCCGACCTACCAGCTACCGAGAAGAGGCTAAGAAGGCCGGCAAGGCATTGAAGGAGGGATCGAGCGCGTACCTCTACGGTGCCGTGCTCCGGCGCGCGCCCTGCACGGGATCCTTATTCAGCTTGACTTGGGTCCGTCCGTAGAGGAGACGGCCCTGTTGCGCGAGGCTGGAGAGGCGAGAGCAGTAGTTAGTGCGCGGTAGCTGGGGAGGAGGACGAGACGACAGGACACAGGAGGTCGGTGGCCTGGTGCTCTGGGGGAGTAGTGGGGATTTCCCAGGTGGCGCGGCTTTTTCTACGCGCGCCGCAGTCGTCGCGTGGCGCTTCCGCCAGCGTCGTCCACGGTCCTCTCCTCTCATCGCGAGGCGACCGTGTCCCCGTGTTCAAACCGCGGGTGCCGGCCAAGAGGGAGCACGGCCACCGCACGCACTCGCTCGCAGGCAAGGCACGGGTGCACACGATCCGCTTCAGTGCTTCACCGCGACGACGGAGAACCAAGCAAAAAAATCTGCCGAGGCGAGCACTGGAGCACGCTCTCTGCCGAACGCCACCCGACTGAAACCAACGTACTGCCGCCCGCGCCAGCACGTCGCGACCTTGACGTCGCCGTCGCGGGATTAAATGGCGGTCGCCGGTCAGAGCCAGGGGGAATGGCGGGTCGCGCTCGCGGATCCGTCTCCGTGACGATCGAGCGGCCGCGCCGGCGCCGGGTACAAAGGATTTCGTTCGAGAGATGTGCTGAACAACAGGATATCGGCTATCGCAACCTGCAGATGACACGTTTCTATAGGTATCTTGTCATGACAGCGTCGGTTCCTGCGCGATGTCTCTCTCACGTGCTCGATTTGTACCACCACCTCTGCCCGGACGAGGTTGAATTGTTGAGCGGTTGAGCTCACACTAGTTATTTTTTTCGTTCTCAAACGCTACTACTTCTTGCGATCAAGCTTTGCAGCTTCTTGAGATATATAACCTGTTAGATCACACTGAATAGCAGTCGATGACCTGAAAGCAGACTCACGATAGCTCACAACCAATATATTTTAGGCGAAAGCGTAAACTCTTTTGTACACAACTGTGAGCGATGTTGCACATGTAAATATTCCCTTAGTACACCTTTGTGCCATACACGTATTCCTGTACGCACGCACTTGAAAAACCATGTGCGAGCCCGTGGTGTTCGATCGAGCATTGGCAGGAAACTTGTGCGGTGGAGCATCATATCTCTACCACCGATTATTCACAGGAGGCATCCAACCATCGCCTTTTCCACCACATCACTACAAATTAAGAAGCCCAGGCGCGTCCTAATCATGCCGTAATCTTAATCAATTCTTATCTCTAGTGCCATGATTTTATTATCTGGCTCGATCTTATCCCCTCCTCACCATGCATACCCTTTTCTTGCACTTTCGCATTCAGCTATATTCTACCGGTTTTTCCCTAGCCTAGCTGGACCTTTGCTTATAAAACACCCCGTTGTAGTCATTTTTTCGCACCCGGGATGATTACGCAACCCTTTAGGATGTGTTTGGTTCGGAGACAAAGTGGGACGGGTCGGATCCATCACATTTTTTAAGGATAGGGCGATCCTATTTTTTGTTTGTTTGAAGGGATGAGACGATTCCTATTTTTTGTTTGTTTTGGAGGATGATGTGAGATGAAATGATTCCGTTTCTTGTTTGTATTGTGGAATGAGATAGATGCTTGTGAGGATGATGTGTGAAGAGCCGTGACCAACACACATAGCATTGGCAGGAAACTTCTGCGGTGGAGCATCATATCTCTACCACCGATTATTCACAGGAGGCATCCAACCATCGCCTTTTCCACAACATCGCTACAATTAATTAAAAGGCCCGGGCGCGTCTTAATCATGCCGTAATCTTAATCAATTCTCCTCTCTAGTGGCATGATTTTATTATCTGTCTCCATCTTATCCCCTCCTCTCGCCATACCCTTTTCTTGCACTTTCGCATTCATCAACGTTTATACATATACATACTTCGCCTTTTACAACTCTTAAACCATTTTTCTCTAGAAAAATCAATTTATGTCAAAGGTATTCCAAAGGTATTCGTATTTTTATATTTACAGAAAAAGTGTGTGCTGTATTCTACCGGTTTTTTCCCTACCCTAGCTGGACCTTTGCTTATAAAACACCCCGCTGTAGTCATTTTTTCGCACCCGGCGGGATGATTACGCATCCCTTTACGTACGTAGTGCAAACATGGCGTGGAATCGTAGAACCCGCGATCCGCGAAAACGCGGCCGTGTTGCAGCTAGGGCATTGCTCCAGAGCGAAACACAATACGACATGCCAATGCCGTCGTAAAACCGTACGTCGTCGTCCCCTCTTATCAGTACCAAACAGAAACCGGGGGCCAAGTGAAGAAGACCTGAGACCAACGGCAGTCGCCGAGTTGTCGTTGATGACTGACTTGAGAACTTAATAAGACTAGCAAGTCAGTGGTCTGACCACAACCGCTGTTGCTACCACGAGACCCCGCTCATAAAAAGGGCAGACGCAACACGACGCGACGGGTGCCGGTTGGCTATACGGAGAATCGTTTCGGCCTGCCACAGGTGTTCGGTAGCGTATGCCAACGTTTTAATCAGCTCTTCAGTTGAGCTTGACCAGGCATCAATACAAAGTGACCTCTGTTTAATTTAGTCTTAAAAAGGTCGTGTACAGCATGGACGGTTTCCCTACTGCGTAGTACTCTCTCTGTGGCAGGGCGAGTGTCTTTTTAGATTTTTGGATGTGTCCTATGAAGATTGTCTGTTTGAACTCATTGATTAAGATGGGAATTCAACATCTTATCAATACATACTTCCTTCCTTCACTGCGCCTCAAAAAACTCAAGGAAAGAAGCGCAGTCTCCTAAAAAATTGCAACTGCAACTTAATAAGGACTATTAAACTTATCAGCTTTATGAGGACGCATACGTCATTTACCATCTCCTCTATTATGTCTAAAAATCCTAAAATGCCAATCTCTCTGAGACGGAGGGAGTACATTCTATTTTTCGTTTTTAGGGACCACTTCAACCTCAATTGACTTTTCTGCTTCAAAAAAAAAACATTGCATGCCTCTTTTTGGATTCTCCATATCATATACGGAAATACTATTCTACAATTTTTAATTTTTTTAATTATAATTCGTAATTTTGTAGGGTTATGTTAATTGTAAAATAATCAAATAAGAAAATTTGTGATTGATTAATATATAGAATTAAGAGTTAATAATCAATTACAATTATTAGTGGTTAATGATAATAATTAACTGCTAATTATCCGGTGCCTAAAATTTTCTTAAATTTCAGACATTTGAAATTTAGACAACTCCTTTCTTACGCAGAAGGCTAACTAATTTGAAAGCAGGCCATATGTCTCTCACACGTGTAAGATAAATAAGATTTGTCTAGTCCAAATGTGCACAAGTAATCAATCAGAGTAACCATTTATCATCAAAGTCATTATCCTTCTTGCAGTTTCTAAAACAGATTTCTAGAGACGCTTTCATTTTTCAACAGCAAAAACAATCTGCTGTTATTGAGCACACTTAGAGTTGTATTTGTATACTCCATTCTTTCTTCACGAGTTACACATGGAAAAGAAAAACAAAGGGCGTATCTGACAGGTTGTAAATGCACACTGAATCCTTCAGTACCCATGCCTACATGGCTCACTTATCTTCCTGCCTGACTCCTAGATTTTTTTTTCACGCTACCATATTTATGACGAGTTTTGGGTTGCCTTCCTTCATAGCTTTCTTTCAGCTAGCAGTGGAGGTTGCAGTCCTGGAGCATTAGGACATTAAACGAATGTCTTTAGAGGAGTATTAAACAGCTTTAAAAGATACCCGATCTTTCGTTTGGAGCATGAGTGCTGTTTGAATAGAGAGCACAAGAATATATGCATAAGTTTTGGTAGTCAATTACTCCCTCCAGATTTTGTATTTGCCACCGGCTAGTTCATTTTTAGACTAATAGGTGACAAATAAAAATATCCGAAGGGAGCATTAAATATGGTTCTTTTGTTTCAATGGATCAATAATCACTATTCAGTAAATAATTATGGTTGATTTTTTTCATGCTATTAAGATTTGACTGCCTTTTGTTCGAATGCATATTTAGAGTATAGATACTCAAAGCACAGAGTTTAAGAGAAGCATCATCAGTTTTTCATAGGAATAAGGACACAATGCGCTGAGCAATGGCAAAACTAAGAGTCCGGAGAAAATCATAAACACACACATTATATATTTTTTTTCGAAAACTTCACCCATTATATATTCAAAAGCAGCGGGCCGGGGAAGCCTTCTCGGATACTTTTTCAGACCTGCAGCTTTCTTTTGGACAACACCGAAATACAGAAAACAGGGCTATTTTTGCCACAATCATCACAGAGGAAACCAAATTACAAAGCAAAAATGTTCCTATTCTGCCACACCGATTCATCGGATGCACTTACATGATGAGTTCTAATATCCTAAAACTAAGGAAGAAAGTTCAAATAGAAAATCAAATTATTCGCCAAAATCGATCGAGATCGAGAGCGATCTAATCCTCGTCCTCGATGAGCTTGAGGTAGTAGTCCTTATTGGGCACGACGTGTTTGGGTGGGTTGTAGGATTTTACGACTCTGGCAAGGTATGGTATATCTCATAGTCGGCCATCACCACAAGAAAAAAATTCTCTCACCTGATCCTGTGTCCACCTCTGTTCCGACGGCAGAGGTGGTGGGGCAGCCTTCTCCTCCAGCACAGGCGCCCGACCACGCTCTCCGACGACCCCAGACGACCCTGCTGCTGCTTTCAACTCCATCCCCATCTGATCTCCCCCTCTCTCTCTTGAGATGATGCCTACCAAATCAGTTGTGAGAGCCAATGCAGGGAATCTGCGATAGAATTGGAATGAACTGGAACAAATTTATATAGCCGTGACCGGCCACACGCCCTCCGACTCGGGTGTGGAATCACAACGATATCGAGATCGATATGGAATCGGTAGGGGTCCGACGTTTGAGTCGTATCGTGTACGAAAGTGAACGGGACCTTGCTTGTTCTCTCGTAGGGAGTCGGCTCACGCCAAGGGCAGGTTAGTCTGGATCGGTACACTGCCACCTCAAGTAACAGCCCAATATGTTGTCTAATGCCCACCACACCACACCACCAAAATCCCTAAACCAAAACACTAGCGACCGAGCTGTGCGGCGCAGCGGCCTTGACGACATCGTGGTTGCTGATGTGATGGCGGTTGGGCGTGTGGCTTGATGCTGCTTCGCGAGGCGACGTGCGACACGATGAGAGGAGGCGCGGCACACCCACTCGTCGGAGGGCCTCGTCCGCGGCTGCATCACACGCGGCAACAATGGCTTTTCAACAGCAGCAATGGGCATGTGGTTAGTTCCAGATGTTTCAGAGCGAATTACATAATTATTGTGTGTAGATCGGTTAGCATGAAGGAAAATGTGCGATCCTTTTCATCGATTTCACAATTTAAAAGGTAAATTGCAGGGGATGGCTTGAGGAAAGGAAAATAAAATAAAAGAGAAATGCATTATTTGTATGGGCCGAGGTGAGCCGTTCTCCGTTTGTATGGGCCGAAGCATCGGCCGGGATCACGACAAGGAAGCTGAATATTTTCGAGCGAGCTACCCACCCATGCATTCATTCCTCTTCTTCCCCAACTCCGAGCAAGCTAACTCGCCGGGCGCAGAGTGGACCCCTCACGGAGCATGGCATTGACACCGTCTTCTTCCTCTCTGTCTTCTCCCGCGCAAGCGTCGCACGCCCCGAAGATGAGGTTAGTGCATTCTGGGAACTTGCAAGTTTCTTACGTGGTTTCTTGGAGTAGCGCTGAAATGTGCCTTATTGCACCATTTCAACTGGTTTAATTCTTTTTCCTGTTATTCATACTGTCCACGAATGTGTTCTTGTGGGGTTCTTTGAGAATTTGGAATGAACATTTTTACTGCAAATCGGTTTAGTTTTGGAGACGAGACACATTCTTGGGTGCATGGCGGTTCTTGGTTTGGGTTACGCATGGCCTCGTCTTTTCTTACGTTAGGGATATCCGCATGGTATCTCGTGCCATTGGATTAGCTAGCTTTTGGTTGTATTTTGTGTATGGATTCATGGAAAACAATAGTTTTGATCATTGGTTCGTTCTGGCATGTTAGATACTGGTGGATTTGGTGGTGATTAGAGCTGCAATTATGCACTCATTTGTTAGGTTAACCTGAAATCAAAAGATGAGGACCTATTCAGTTTAAATTCTGGTCTGTTATTTGTTGGGTTCAAGCACAGAACGATGCACGCTTCTCGTTTTCACCCTCACTACTCTTTCTAGTTGTTATCTTGCTACTGGTTTAGTTCCCGACTGTCCAACCCTCTGTCCCATCTACCTATCACGACCACCTCAACCTCAGGTTTATTGTTGATTTTTTTTCTCTTCCCTCATTTTCCCTTCTTTAAAAATAAATAGTTTTCTCATGTCCCTTGTGTTTTTGTATCTTATAAAATTTCTATTACATAGGTTGTGAACTGTCCTGAAAAAACTGAATCTCCAAGCCAAACCACACAACAAGTGCTAGAGGTTACAATGCAACATTTAAAAGGGAAGGATATTCAAGAGAGGAGGCGCCCCATGTTGAGCAAGCTACTGCATGAACAAATCCATGTAGCAAAAATATCAAAATATATTTCAGAGGATGAATGTATAATTCTGCCACTGCTAGTAAAAGACCCCCGATTTTTCGTGTGTTGCTGCCCGTGTGTGGCAGCGACTACTCTACATATTGGACCCATAAATTTTGTTCATCATAAGTATTTGTTTATCATAATTTCTATCCCTTTTGTTATGATCAAACAAATGACAAAAAAGAGTTCAATTTTTATCACCTTTTGTTTGAATGCATATTTAGAGTACATATACTCAGTGGCGGACCTAGACTTTTATAATAAGATATGCCACAAAAAATATCTATTTAACTTAACAAAAATATCGCTGTGTTAAAAATATCTATTACTGATATTTATATTGAGCGATCTGGTCTCTAATTTAATTAGTAGCCTTGTTGTTGTTCCTCTTAATGATGCTATGATACAAAAATAAATTATTGACAAAAATACATAAAATGAGATAACATGAATAATTCATCCAATTTAAAGAAACTACTACCTCCATTTCTAAAAATTTGTCGCTTATTTTGAGGGCGGAGGGAGTACTTACCAAGCTGCAAACTAACGGGTGAAAAAAAAAGAAGTTGCTCCGCTCGATGATTGTAGTGGACTGCCTGTATCTTCTCTTTTGTCCGTAGATAAGTGATTGGCGTCTGTGCTCGCTGATGTAGCATCCACATGCTTGGGTCACTGTGATTGGGATCAGAGACGACAAATAATGATATAGATTCAAGAGACACAGTGAGGATTAGAATTGTTTCATGCCGCTCACTTGCACTTCCCAATCTGTTCATGGTAGGCTGATTTGCTATTTGTTTCCAACTTTTCAATATGCTACAGGCCCTCCAACCTCAAAGTTGTTCCATAAACATAGGCACCATGTGCCTCGATTTTGAATGTAGGCCTAGAGGGGGGGTGAATAGGCCTTCTTGATTTTTCTCGGTTCCTGTAACACTCAACAACAAGGTAAATACTAGAGATATCGGACTAGTCCGGTAATGTGCGGACTAGTTCGGTTTTCACGGGCTAGGTTGATCAAGTCCAGACAATTTGATTGATTCGTTAATGTTTGCAGCGGAAATATAAACTTGAATCTCAATTTAATAGTTGTATGTTAGATTCTATTGTAGTTAAAGCTCTTGATCAACAATTAGACTTAAATTGAATAAGGTGAATCAAACCCTAGATTAAGTTGATCAAATTAGATGAAGAACACAAAAAAGGACAAGACACACGATTTATCCCGTGGTTCGGCTACCACAAAGGCAACCTACATCCACGTTGAGGAGCCCACAAAAGGATCGGGTCTTCTCCAACCCTTTCCTCGTCGGATCGCCACGAAGGCCAATCCTCTTCCACTAATCACAAAGGGTAAATAACCAAGTTGAAGGGGCGTTCTCACACGTTGAGAGCTCCCTTGATTACAACTCACAATGACACCAATAACACACTCGAAAATTACAAATTGAAACGTAAGAGTGTGTTAGAGAATCAAACCAAGAGCTCAATGATGTGTGCCAAGTGTCTCTCCAATGATCTAGAAGTGATCTTCAATGGATTGATTGATTTTGCACTTAATTTCGTGGAGAGAGATGGTTTTTGAGTCTCTTGGGAGGTGTGACGGCGCTAGGGTTCGAGAGGTTGTAAAAGTGGGCCGTGCACCTCTATTTATATGGGGTTTCTAAAAGTGACTGTTAGGGTTCAGAAAGATCGGACTAGTCCGTGGTGGTCATCGGACTAGTCCGGTGTGCTGTGTGTAGCAAACCCTAAGTGTCCAGGAATATCAGACTAGTCCGGTTGAAAACGGACTTGTCCGATTTCGCTACTGGAAATCTTCCGACTAGTCCGATTGCCATCGGACTTGTCCGGACATATGAAACCCTAAGTGTTTGGGATGACAAGTCCGCACTTGGAGGACTTGTCCGATTTAGATCAGTGTGTATATCGGACTAGTCCGTGGTGACACCGGACTTGTCCGAAGTGGATCAGAATGAATATCGAACTAGTCCGGATCACAACGGACTTGTCCGATTTTGTGTGACTTGTGCATTGTGTTGAGGACTAGTCCGCATTGGGGAGGACTAGTCCGAAGTGGATCAGAAAGATATCGGACTAGTCCGGTGGAGACCGGACTTGTCCGATCTAGTGCAGAATGTGATATCAGACTAGTCCGGCTGATATCGGACTAGTCCGGTCCTGTATAACTTTGTGCATTGTATGTGTGTGCTTGAAAGTGATTGAGCTCTTGGGTGTGTTTCCTTAACACACTCTATACATAATAATCTACTATTTTCTTCTTCTTGAGCTCAAATTCACTTTGCTTCTCATTTCCCTTCTTTTTGGAATTTTGCTCATTTTTCATCATTTGCCTGCATTCATCTCAACAAAAGGATTAGGATCCCAATTGCTTGTCATAAATCATCCAAAACCCACAAGGGAGTCCTAGATGCACTTTCAATCTCCCCCTTTTTGGTGATTGATGACAACCAATTGAGATTTCAGAAAATAAGGCAAAAAATGAGATTTTCATAAAGTATGCACATATGACTCAAAAAATACATCAAGCAACAAGAGAATTATCCATATGTGCATTCTTTATGGTGGGATGCATACTAAGTGCATGAATACATTGAGAATGACCGAATTTGCATTAACCAACCGATATCAAATGCATATGACATTCCAGGGGCAAAAACACAGTTTTCATCACACACTCCAAATAAATTAAGCAATTCATCACAGGACCAAACTTAATATGAAAACAGAGTTAAACTATTACAACCACAAATAAAAGATAAAGAGAACTCTCTCCTCGCACCCTATCACAGCTAAAGCTAAGACTCCCCCTCAATCTCTCCCCCTTTGGCATCAAGACACCAAAAAGAAGGAGAGGAGGGTCCTAGGGTCTTCACTCTTCACTGTCGGTCCTCTCGTCATCGTCTTCATCTTCTTCGCTTTCTGCTTGACGAGGAGGAGAGGGAGGAGGAGGAGCGGAGCTGCTCGAGCCCCCAATGCCAAAATAGGCAAGCTCGGAAGGGGACAAGGGCCCGAGCTCGGTGAAATCCGGGTCAGACTCCTCAGATATCACTGGAGATCCAATGGGGTCGATCTCCAGCTTCCGACAGATTTGCTCCACATTGGCCTTTATATAGTTCATGTCCTCCTTTCTTTTCTTGTTGAGTTTGTGGACCTTCACTTCGGTCTTTTTGCAGGAGGAGAATATTGCTGACAAGTATTTGAGGATCCCACTGGCGGATCCTCTCTGAGGGGCTTCCCTAGAGGTAGGGACCTCCCTAGCACTGCTTCTTGCTCTTGTCGGTGCCTCGGGACTGGAGACCAGTGAGGGAGCAGCCTGGATGCTCACTGGTTGAGGCTTCTGAGGCCTCAAGGGGGTGTGCTCCACATCCTTCATGAACTCAATACCTGTGACTTTCTCAATCACATACATGAGGTAGGGAGCATATCCACATGACCTGTTAGGCGTATAGGATATGTTGACCATATCATTCCAAATGTACTCCGCTACATAAAATGGGTGGTCCCTGCTTATGACTCTCATTAGGGTTCTGAGGTAACCCTGCACGCTCCCAGCATCTCCATCTTTAGGAGCAATAGTCTTCCTCAGCACTCTGTTGAGGACCACAAAAAATGGTTTCATGTGCTTTGTAGAGGGAGGAACATACTTTGAGTTAGGCTCATATAGGAATTTCATCCTATCCTTCTCCATGACACCAATGTTGTGGATGATCAGCCTGTCAGGTCCAGAGGTGTCCAGATGGAGCAGATTATTGAACTCCTCTTGAGTGATACTATACTTAGATCCGTGTGTCATCCAAGTAACACTCTCTTCATCCTCACTTGAGAAGTGGCAAGTTGCAAAGAACTGTGCAATCACTTCATCATTCCAGTTATGCCTGAAGGCAAAGACATCCTTCAGGCCATGCCTCTCAGCTGCAGCAATGACCTCATCAAAGGCTGAGCACTTCTTCTTCTCTAGGTGGGCCCAGTCAATCCACTGACTGCGCACCACCGGTGTCTTCATCGGGAGGTACACTGATTTGTAGAAGTCTGCATGGAAGTTGCACCAAAACCTTCTATCGACAGCTTGCTTTGGCCTGCCATACCAGTCAATGCTCCTGTATTTTGCTGCAGAATCACTGCCTTTTCCGTTGAACTTCTCCTCAGTGGGGTCCCGGACCCCTTCCCTGGGAGCATGGAGCCTCAAGGGCCCAACTGGCCCCGTTGCAACTCCCTTGCCCTTTCCCTTTGCTTGCCGAAGGCCGCTCGAAGATGTAGCAGCCTTCGAGGCGGGCTTCTTGGCACAGACCTTCCTCCGAACTTGGGGAGGAGATGTAGCAGGCCCGGAAGGTCTTTCTTGGCGTTTGCCAAGACCCGCCGAGGACCGAGATGCCACCTCGTGGTCCAACTCGGCCTCAAAGTCGGAGATTTCGTTGTCGGAGCTCGACATGATCTGAGAATGAATGAGCAAGAAAAATGACAAGTTATGCAAGGCATAGGTAAGACATGATAGTAATGGATGTCATTAGGGAATTAAGGAATTAGGTTCAGGTTCAGAAACATCGGACTTGTCCGGTGACTAGGCACGGACTAGTCCAGGGTACCGAACTTGTCCGTGCATGGACCGGACTAGTCCGGTGTTCATCCTCAAAAACCTAACAGATTGAACTGGACACAATCCCTAATGCAATTCTAGTCTAGCATACACGTAGTACATCAGCTAAACATGTAACTAGTGCAGGGTGCTAGGCCAAACGATCAATGATTGAAAAAAATACAATTTATAGGGTTTTGAAGGTTTTTACCGAAGAAATCGTTGGAGACTTGAAGTTTTGGGGGTTTGAGGCCGGACTAGTCCGGTGGAATCAATCCCCAAGTCTTCAGGCTTGATCTCTGCCCAAACTTGTGGCTTTTCGACGGAGGACACAAGAGATTGCTTTGGGAGCTCGAGCGCAAGAGAGAGAAAGGCGTGAGCAAATGTGGGGATGAGTAGATTAGGGTTTGGTGGCGGCTAGGGTTATGGACACGAGAAATCGGACAAGTCCGGACCTGACCGGACTAGTCCGAAATCATCCAGAGACCTATATCGGACTAGTCCGTGGTCCGTCGGACTAGTCCGGCCTAACCGGCACTCTGCGGACTAGTCTGCATGGGCGGACTAGTCCGGATAACCACGGACTAGTCCGTGGTTACCAGGAAAGAATTGCATAGCCCATTCATATATATTTGAAGGTTCAATAATAGAGAATAGAGAGGCAAAACAATTCAAGTAATCTTGATGAATTTGACCAGTAAGCATACAACAATCATACAATGATCAAAATTCATCAAGATCTAATAATTGACATAGTTTTTTGAGAGAAAAATAGGGAGGGGAAATTTTCACAAATCAAACAACATTTTTGAAGTAATCATACAGGTATGCAACTTTTCAAGCCACACTCCGAGAATCAAGAATATTTAGCTCATTTCGGAGTTCGCAAAAACGCTTTTCATCAAGTGGCTTGGTGAATATGTCGGCCAATTGTTTTTGTGTGTTGACATGTGTGATGGTTATGTCTCCTTTCATGGAATGGTCTCTCAAGAAATGATGTCTTATGTCTATGTGTTTAGTCCTAGAGTGCTCAACTGGATTGTGGGCTATTTTAATGGCACTCTCATTGTCACAAAGGAGAGGAATATGGTTCATATTGTAACCGTAATCCCTTAGAGTTTGTCGCATCCAAAGAAGTTGTGCACAACAACTCCCGGCTGCAACATACTCCGCTTCGGCTGTGGATAAAACAATGGAATTTTGTTTCTTAGATGACCAAGAAACCAAAGATCTTCCTAGGAATTGGCATGTGCCAGAGGTGCTTTTTCTATCAACTTTGCACCCGGCATAATCTGCATCGGAGTAACCAATGAGATTGAATTTGGAGCCTTTTGGGTACCAAAGACCAAGGTTGGGTGTATGAACTAAATATCTCAAGATTCTTTTTACGGCTGTCAAGTGACATTCCTTAGGGTTGGCTTGAAATCTTGCACACAAACATACACTCAACATAATGTCTGGCCTAGATGCACATAAGTAAAGTAAAGATCCAATCATGGAGCGATATACCTTTTGGTCGACGCTCGGTCCATCTTCATTGAGATCCAAGTGGCCATTCGTAGCCATGGGAGTCTTTATGGGCTTTGCCTTGTCCATGCCGAACTTCTTGAGTATGTCCTGCGTGTACTTGGTTTGGCTTATGAATGTTCCTTCCTTTTGTTGCCGCACTTGGAATCCCAAGAAGTACTTCAATTCTCCCATCATTGACATTTCAAACCTGTCTGTCATAATTCTACTAAATTCTTCACAGAAAGATTGGTTAGTTGACCCAAAAATTATGTCATCAACATAGATTTGGCAAATAAAAAGATCATTAGCTAGATTTTTCGTGAATAATGTATAATCTACTTTGCAAATCTGAAAGCCATTATCAATTAAAAAATCTCTAAGACACTCATACCAAGCTCTAGGAGCTTGTTTGAGGCCATAGAGAGCCTTACGCAGTTTATACACATGGTCGGGGAACTCTTCGTCTTCAAATCCGGGTGGTTGCTCCACGTACACCTCTTCCTTGATTGGTCCGTTGAGGAAGGCGCTTTTCACGTCCATTTGGTACAGCTTGAAATCATGGTGAGTAGCATATGCAAGTAATATTCTAATTGATTCAAGCCTAGCTACTGGAGCAAAAGTCTCATCGAAATCCAAACCTTTGACTTGTGAGTAACCTTTGGCCACAAGTCGTGCCTTGTTTCTTGTCACCACCCCGTGTTCGTCTTGCTTGTTGCGGAAGACCCACTTGGTGCCCACTATGTTTGCATTGGGTCTTGCCACAAGTTCCCAAACCTCGTTTCTCTTGAAGTTGTTCAACTCTTCTTGCATTGCCACCACCCAGTCCGGATCCTTCAATGCATCCTCAGTCCTGCGTGGTTCCAAAAAGGAGACAAACGAGTAATGCTCACAAAAATTAGCTATACGAGATCTAGTGGTTACTCCCTTTTGGATATCACCGATGATGTTGTCGATTGGGTGATCCCTTTGAGTGCGTTGGTGTACTCTTGGGTGTGGCACTTGGGGAGTTGAGTGTTGGTGATCATTTTCTTCTCCCCCTGAGTGGTTTCCCTCGTTGATTTGTTGATCATCTTCATATTCTTGTGATTGATCTTGTATCGAGACTCCCCCTTGATTGTTGATCTCCTCTTGTGGTTCACTCTCCTCTTGTATTTGTGACGATGACTCGTGTGGACGAACTTCGCCTAGAGCCATTCTCTTCAATGCTTGGTAAGGAACTTCTTCTTTACCTAATTCACATTGATCAACTTGCTCCTTTTGGGAGCCATTAGTTTCATCGAACACTACGTCACGTGCCACTTCAACAAGTCCGGAGGCCTTGTTGAAAACACGATAGGCGTAAGTGTTTTTAATCATAGCCAAGAAGGAAACCTTCATCGGACTTCGAAGCGAACTTTGAAGTCCTGGACTTCTTGTTCAAGATATAACATGGAGAGCCGAAAACTCGAAAATATGAAATGTTGGGTTTGTTACCGGTGAGTAGCTCATAAGGAGTCTTCTTGAGTAGTCGATGAAGGTAGAGTCGATTTGCGGTGTGGCAAGCGGTGTTAATCGCTTCCGCCCAAAATTGATCCGAAGTCTTGTATTCATGGAGCATTGTTCTTGCCATCTCTATGAGCGTTCGGTTCTTCCTTTCGGCGACTCCATTTTGTTGTGGAGAGTATGGTGCTGAAAATTCGTGCTTGATTCCCTCCTCATCAAGGTACTCCTCCACTTGTATGTTCTTGAACTCCGTGCCATTGTCGCTCCGAATACTCTTGATCGATAGTGAGAACTCGTTTTGAGCTCGCTTGAAGAATTTTTTGAGCGTTCCTTGTGTTTCTGACTTGTCATGCAAAAAGAACACCAAAGTGAAGCGGGAAAAGTCATCAATAATGACTAAACCGTATTTATTACCGTCGATGCTTATGTAAGCAATTGGACCAAACAAGTCCATATGAAGTAGTTCGAGCGGTCTTGTCGTAGTCATAATGTTCTTTGCAGGATGATGTGCTCCTACTTGCTTCCCGGCTTGGCACGCGCTACAAGGCCTGTCTTTCTCAAAAACAACATCTTTCAAACCTCGGATGTGATCGCCCTTGAGGAGTTTTTGAAGATTCCTCATACCAACATGTGCTAGCCGTCTATGCCACAGCCAACCTATGTTGGTTTTTGCAATCAAGCATGTGTCGAGTTCGGCTTTATCCTTGTTGAAGTCAACAAGGTAAAGCTTTCCCTTCAACATACCCTTGAATGCAACGGAACCATCACTCCTCCTTGAGACGGTCAAACCCTCGTTAGTAAACAAGCAATTATAACCTTTGTCACATAATTGAGATATGGACATCAGGTTATAATCTAAAGATTCAACATGTAGAACATGAGAAAGAGTGTGTTCAGAGGATATTGCTATTTTACCGGTACCGAGCACCCTTCCTTGACTATTATCTCCGAAGTAGATGCCTTCGTTTGGGTCCTCGTTTTCTTCATATTCTACGAACATCCTCTTTTCTCCGGTCATGTGGTTGGTGCATCCACTATCTAGCACCCATTTGGATCCACCGGAGGAATAGGCCTGCAGAAACAAATTATGCCTTGGTTTTACGTACCCAAGCTTGTTTGGGTCCTTGGAGGTTAGTTACAATACATTTGGGCACCCACACATGGGATTTTGTGTTCCCATGGCGTGGCCCAGCATAATAAGCATAAGCTTTACCAATATTGTTTCTCATTAATACATAAGAGGCATCAAAGGTTTTGAACAAGAGTTGCTGTTGTTTATGGATCGGACTAGTCTGGGTGACCGGACTTGTCCGAATGACCGGACTTGTCCGGACCTCCACCGGACTAGTCCGGCGTTTATGAGAGTTCAGATTCTTAATTTTTGAGTTACCAGGTTGTGAGGGTCCTCCCTTCACAAAGGTAATCATTCCCTTGTTATTCTTATGACTTCCAGCATTTTGCTTTCCATCGTAAGAGTAACCAATGCCATACTTGACGTTTGGAGGTCTTTGGACCAAGTATGCACTACGTGCATAGTTGATCCTCTCCTTGTCAAATATTCCACATTGGGTAGGATTTTTATCCTTTGCGGAGGTAGACTTTTCCTTCAAGCTGATGTCGACTTTACCACATTTGCACATATGAACAGGATTAGTTGAAGTGTGTTGAGAAGGTAGACTTGAAGAGGAGGAAGGTTCACTTAGCTTGAGTGACTCAACTTGCACTTCAAGGATCTTGTTGACCTTGATCAGGTCATCAAGTTGATCCTTGATTGCAACGTTTGAGTTGGTTAATTCCAAACAAGTTTTCTTGCTTGAAGCTAGCTCAAGCTCTAGTGAGTTGTTTTTCTCCTTTTCAAGAACTAGAAGATTGTCAAGTTCGACATACCTCTCCTTTTGGGAGATAATCATGTCTTCTTGATGATCAATTAGCGATTCCTTCTCAACAAGTTGGACAAGTAAAAATTTCATTTTAGCAGCAGTTTTTCTATCTAATCCAGTTAACATATCTTCATCATCACTATCTAGTTCATCATTACTTGAGTACGAATGCATGGAAGGAGTTTTGATGTTTACCTTGCGTTTACCTTCCTTTGCCATGAGGCAAGTGTCATGTCCCTTCTTTGCACCGAGTGTGGGGAAGAGTGTGGGTTTCTTGGACGAGCTTTCAATGGCTATGCTAGCCATCTCTTCTTCATCGGATGATGAGGACTCATCGTTTGAGTCCCACTCCTTTCCAATGTGTGCTTGTTTAGCTTGTTTCTTCTTTTTGAAGAATTTCTTCGGTTGAGGCTTGGTTTCTTTATTCTTCTTCTTGTTGTCCTCATACGGGCAATCGACTATAAAGTGGTTATACTCACCACAATTATAGCACTCCCGCCTCATCTTCGGCTTTGTCCTTTCCTTGTACTTGCCTTCACCTGATTTTATTCCTTGTCTTTTCTTCATTATTCTTTTGAATTTTTTCATGAACAAAATCATATCCTCTTCGTCCAGCTCACTGCTTTCGTCATCGCTATCCTCCTCAAACTGTGCTTCTCTTGCTTCTTTGGATAGAGGCTTGAGTGTGGACTTTAAGGCAACTCCCTTCTTCTTGGCCGATGTGAGGTCGGCTATTTCTTTGACATGCTTGGCTTGTTTCTCCATCATTTCAAAATTGATGATTTTGCCAAGCAATTCATCTGGAGTCATCCTCTTGTACCCGGGACTTTCTCTGATCATAGAGCATAGTGTGACATTGCGAGGCATAAAGGCTCTAAGGATGAGCTTTACAACCTCGTGGTCATTCCACTTCTTGCTCCCATATGATCGAACCTTGTTTACAAGTGTCTTCAATCGGTTGTACATGTCCTGGGGAGACTCGTCTTCCTTAATTGCGAACCTTCCTAGTTCGCCCTCAATCATTTCAATTTTGGCCTCCCGCACATGCCGGTCACCTTCATGGGCTGTTTGTAGTGTGTCCCATATTTCCTTGGCAATCTCCAGTCCGTCCACCTTTGTGAATTCATCTCGACTTAGAGAGGAGGTGATCACGGCTGCGGCTTGAGCGTTTCTGTGGATGGCTTGCTCTTGACTTGGAGTGAGCTCTTCGTCGTCATCTGGGATGTCTATTCCTGTGCACACAATATGCCATAAACTTGGGTTAAGGGAAATCAAGTGCATCTTCATATTTTGCCTCCACATGGAGTAATCACTCCCATCGAAGTGTGGGGCTTTTCCAAGAGGAATAGATAGGTAATGGCTGTTGGTTGAATTTAAACGATCATAGTTGAAAGGATATCGGGAGTAGTCGGTGTGACTACTCCCCTTCTTCTTTTCTTCAACTTTAGCTTTCCCTTTGGAAAGTGCTTTCTTTCTGAGTAGTGCTTTCAACTCCAGCGTCTCCTCACCATCATCATCGAAGTCTTGAATTGCTTCGAGATAGTTTTCCACCTTTTGGTTCTTGTCTTTGTTTACTTCTTCCTGGTTGTTGATTTTCTGAACATCTTTCATGTCCGACATGATCTCTTCGAGTGGTTGCACTCTTTCTTGAAGAACCTGCTCTGATACCAATTGAATGTAGGCCTAGAGGGGGGGGGGGTGAATAGGCCTTCTTGATTTTTCTCGATTCCTGTAACACTCAACAACAAGGTCAATACCAGAGATATCAGACTAGTCCGGTAATGTGCGGACTAGTCCGGTTTTCACGGGCTAGGTTGATCAAGTCCAGACAATTTGATTGATTCGTTAATGTTTGCAGCGGAAATATAAACTTGAATCTCAATTTAATAGTTGTATGTCAGATTCTATTGTAGTTAAAGCTCTTGATCAACAATTAGACTTAAATTGAATAAGGTGAATCAAACCCTAGATTAAGTTGATCAAATTAGATGAAGAACACAAAAAAGGACAAGACACACGATTTATCCCGTGGTTCGGCTACCACAAAGGCAACCTACATCCACGTTGAGGAACCCACAAAAGGACCGGGTCTTCTCCAACCCTTTCCTCGTCGGATCGCCACGAAGGCCAATCCTCTTCCACTAATCACAAAGGGTAAATAACCAAGTTGAAGGGGCGTTCTCACACGTTGAGAGCTCCCTTGATTACAACTCACAATGACACCAATAACACACTAAAAAATTACAAATTGAAACGTAAGAGTGTGTTAGAGAATCAAACCAAGAGCTCAATGATGTGTGCCAAGTGTCTCTCCAATGATCTAGAAGTGATATTCAATGGATTGATTGATTTTGCACTTAATTTCGTGGAGAGAGATGGTTTTTGAGTCTCTTGGGAGGTGTGACGGCGCTAGGGTTCGAGAGGTTGTAAAAGTGGGCCGTGCACCTCTATTTATATGGGGTTTCTAAAAGTGACCGTTAGGGTTCAGAAAGATCGGACTAGTCCGTGGTGTTCATCGGACTAGTCCGGTGTGCTGTGTGTAGCAAACCCTAAGTGTCCAGGAATATCGGACTAGTCCGGTTGAAAACGGACTTGTCCGATTTCGCTACTGGAAATCTTCGGACTAGTCCGATTGCCATCGGACTTGTCCGGACATATGAAACCCTAAGTGTTTGGGATGACAAGTCCGCACTTGGAGGACTTGTCCGATTTAGATCAGTGTGTATATCGGACTAGTCCGTGGTGACACCGGACTTGTCCGAAGTGGATCAGAATGAATATCGGACTAGTCCGGATCACAACGGACTTGTCCGATTTTGTGTGACTTGTGCATTGTGTTGAGGACTAGTCCGCATTGGGGAGGACTAGTCCGAAGTGGATCAGAAAGATATCGGACTAGTCCAGTGGAGACCGGACTTGTCCGATCTAGTGCAGAATGTGATATCGGACTAGTCCGGCTGATATCGAACTAGTCCGGTCCTGTATAACTTTGTGCATTTTATGTGTGTGCTTGAAAGTGATTGAGCTCTTTGGTGTGTTTCCTTAACACACTCTATACATAATAATCTACTATTTTCTTCTTCTTGAGCTCAAATTCACTTTGCTTCTCATTTCCCTTCTTTTTGGCATTTTGCTCATTTTTCATCATTTGCCTGCATTCATCTCAACAAAAGGATTAGGATCCCAATTGCTTGTCATAAATCATCCAAAACCCACAAGGGTGTCCTAGATGCACTTTCAGATTCCTAACGACCTGACCCCAGCAGGCAGTAGGTCAGCAACTACAGAACGAGTCTCTTTGCTTGATTTTGTGCATCCATCGGTATGTTGATTTCACAGTATCGTCTCTTGGTCTCACAAATTGACGATTTGTTGTTTTTCCCTCCATTTCTTTGGCTCCACCCATCATTTGGCTGATACACGTGCTTGGATGATGGCTGGGCCACAAGGTATGCCATAGCCCACCTGGCATACCTTGTGGGTCTGCCGCTGCAGATACTCACAACACTAGTTAAAAGAAGCATCGTCAATTTTTCATAGGAATAAGGACATAATGCCTTGAGCCATGGCATAACTAGGGAGTCTAGAGAAAATCACAAACACACTCATATATATATATATATATATATATATATATATATATATATGCTTGTTCACTTTTTTTCTTTTGAATTCAGCTGCAGGACATGGTTCGCTTGCATAATTGTTTAGGACGACATGGAAAGACAGAGGTATTCCAAGAAGACAGGACTATTTTTTTTGCCACAATCATCACGGAGCGGAACAAATTACACAACGAAAGGTTCCTTTTTTGACACAACTATTCATCGAATCCACTGACACGATGAGTTCTAATATCCTAAAAAAGAAAGTTCAAATTGACAATGGCATTGTTCCTCAAAATCTATTGAGATTGAGAGCGATCTAATCCTCGTCCTCGATGAGCTTGAGGTAGTAGTCCTTATCGGACACGACGACGTGTTTGGTGGGTTGTATACTTTGATGATCCTGGCCAAGCGCTTGTCCAGCTCCTTCTCAATATCGTACTTGTGGAGCTTCCCCGTGCTGCGGCAATGCTCCTCTATTTCCTCGTCCGTCATGGCATGGTATATCTCAAAGTCAGCGAGCGCCGTAAGAACGAAATCTTCCACCTGATTCTGTGTCCACCTCTGTTCGGGAGGCGACGGCGTGGGGGTGCTGCATGGTGCCAGTGACAGTGAGGCAGCCTTCTCCTCCGCCATGAGCACCCGACCCTGCTCTCCGGCGACCGCAGACGACCCTGCTGCTGCTTTCAGCTCCATCCCCATCTGATCTCCCCTCCCCCCTCTCTCTCGAGGCGATGCCTATCAAATCAATTGTGAGAGCTAATGCAGGGAATCTGCGATAGAATCGGAACGAATTGGAACAAATTTATATAGCTGTGATCGGCCACACACCCTCCGACTCGAGTGTCGAATCACAACGATATCGAGATCGAGATGGTATCAGCAGGGGTCCGACGTCCGAGCCTTACCGTAGGGAAGTGAATGGGCCGTTGCTTGTTCTCTCGTAGGGAGTCGGCTCACGCCAAGGAAAGGCTGAGGGGAAACCTAATACATTTGACAGGAAATAGTGTTAGATAGGGTGGTAGAAACTTTAATTTTTGGTGTGTGTTTTGGGGAACCCCGGTAATTTCACGTTTTGTTTGTACTAATGGTCCGTTGAACCCCATAATTTATATAGCAAGAAACAGAAAGGTTAATGGTGATAAATGATTGTCTGACACCTTTTGGGTTCATTCTGACGATAAATGCAAACAGCTGACGGTTGTTTGTTGGCTCCAGCAGAGAGCTTGTTTGTGGATTATCGATCACCTCTATCGTCTTTTCTGCTCTTTGTTTCTCTGATTCATTCTTCCATGTTCTTTCAAGATATGTGGTTTGTGAAGTATGGCGTTTGGTACATCCTAGAAGAAAATGTAGATTGAACTAACTATCGTGCCGTGATGCCCCATCGACCAAACTATCTGATCAGCGCACGTGATAATTTATCTGTATCCAGTGATCAACTGTAACACCCACATTTTATGTATAAAAATTTGATCAAACCCTTGTGCATTGTAGCCTGCATTTTGGTGTGAATTTTGAAGTTTAAACGAGTAGTAAACGTTTAAATTTGAAATTGAATTCAAATTAAAAGAAGAGAAAAGGAAAAAGAAAAAGAATAAACCTTTCCCTGGGCTAAATCTCCCCCACCCCGGCCCAATTCCTTTTCTCTCTCCCGCGGCCCAACCCCTTCCCACCTCCCTCTCTTCTCTCGCTGCCGCCCGGGCCCGCCTGTCGGCACCTCCCTCCCGCCTCCTCTCCTTTCTTCCCCGCGCCGCGCGCAACCGCCGAGCACCGCGCCCACGTTTTCTCCCCCCTCGGAACTGCTTCTCCCGTCGGTTTTCCACGCGCACTCCAACCGCACACCCCCTTCGCGCTTAAAAGGAGACGGCGCCCCCATTTTCCCCTCCCCCGAGTTTTTCCCAACCCTAGCGCCATCGCCGTCGGTGAGTGCCGCCATTCTTCGCGTTCCCGTCGGTTCAACCCTCCGCTTCCCTTCTTTCTTGGCCTAACACGATCGCCGTACAGCCAGGAGCACGCCAGACACATCCGCTCGAGGAGATACGCACTACATCTCCGGAATTGTCGCACACCAACGAGCACCACCGCCTTCAACCGTCGCCGACGCCCTCTGCTCCTCCCCGAGTCCGATCAACACCTCCGGTGAGTCCACGTGATCTCCCCCTTCGTTTCTATGCGCTCAGATTCTAGAATTAGGGTGTAATTCGTGAGATTGCGCGATCTCCGGCGAGCTCGCCGCCGTCGGCCGTCGGGCGCCGCCGCGCACAGCACTGGCGCCGGCAAGGGGCGACGTGGCCCTATCCTGGCCTTTGGTTGGGTGCCAACGGTCGAGATTAGATTAAGCATACCAGTTCGTTTATTTAAATCTCGTGCGTCCATTTCAAAACCGACGGCCCACATTGAATTCCCTTTTCCCGCCGCCGGAATTGCACCCAAGCCCCTGGAAACTCACCAGCTACCCCCTGGAATCTTCTGGAATTCAAGTCTAGCCCCTGAATTTGGCAAACTAGCCCCTAGAATCCCTGGAATTGGATTTAACCATTTAAATAAGCAATCTAACCCCTGGAAATTTGTAGAATTATAGATTTAGCCCCTGTACAGTGTAGGAAACTTATTATTCAGTCCCTGGACTTTTATTTAATTGCTGAATATTGTTTATAGGTGTATTTAGTGTGTAGAAAATAGATAAAAATGGTGAATAAATATAAAAACAGTAGGAAAAATTTGTATAAAAATGTTTTTATGCTGTACTTAATTTGTAGAGTTCAAATAAAATATATTTTGACCATGGTAAATTCATTAAAAATGTTTAAAATACATTTTGGCCATAGAAAATTCAATAAAAATGATTTTGGGCCATAAATAAATCCTAAAAATGTGAGTTAAATATAAAATGCACATTTTGGCTATGTAAAATAATAAATACCTCGTAGGGACGCTTTAGTATAGAGTTTTATGCCTATGTGTATGTTTGATGCCATGTGTTGTGTGCTATTTACTTATTTTAGTCTTTATTTCTTTTTGCCATGGTTGGGCAATATATTTAGAGTCGTGCTACGACCCCAATTTCAATCTCCAAGACCAAGACTTCACCAACAACCAAGTCTTCGACGAAGGCAAGTGCCCTTGACCATCTTGTACCAATTTTAGGACTTTAGTTAGATGCATGCTAAATAAATTGATGTCCTATTTCATGTTTTATGCCTTGTTCCATATAATTCCTTGTCACCTGATATGGGTTGGGAAGTAGATAGGTAATCAATTATGCTTAGCTATGCTTAGACATTGGGAATGGATTTTCATACAAATGTGACATGCTAAACTTTATGATTACTTTAATTGTGGTGGATACACAATAGTAGTGGACAGGAATCTGATGGTTGGATAGATTTGGTATGGTGCAGTTTGCACGATATCCGGGATTGGGTTTGGTACCACCGGATTCTAAGGACCGGTTTATGGAGGAAGCCACTAAGCTTTATAGTACCACCACGAGACTGACATGGGGCAGCTTGGTCAATTAATTAGGTTTCTCCCGATGAACTGCTAGTAGTTGGATAGTGCGGGGAATAATACAGGGGTACTGCTCTGGGAACCGCAAGGCTCAAGAGGGGGTTCTGAGGCGGAGGGTTACTCCGGGAATCCTCAGTGGTGGAAACCTTAGAGGGCTAGCACTAGTCGGGAGTACCTTTGTAAAGACCATGTAGTGATCTTCTGGCCTCACACCAAGAGAAGTGTGTAATGTGGTTAGCTACCACAGGCATTCAGGGAGGTTCACTTAGTCCACCTGGCAACAGGGGCTGAAATCACTGCTTGTGGGGAAAGGGTACACTCTCTGCAGAGATTTGGTAAAACTGTGATGACAGCCGTGCTCACGAACAAGAGCGGCTTGGGGCCAGTTCATAATTAGTTTGTGGTTGGGAAATGGTGGTTATTTATGATTCAAGTTACAATTATCATCTTCAGTTATGTGTTGAATTACTTCTTGTATTATGATATTGATAATTGAAAGCTAAGGTTAGATTCTAAGCATAGTGCTTAAGCCATAATTGGCCTTTCCTTGCTTTAGCCAATCATGTCATCCTCTTCCCGCACTTGCTGAGTACTCTATGTACTCAAGCGTTTACTTTTCCCTTAGAATATGAAGAAGAAGCGGTATCAGAAGACTTCTTCGTCAACCCAGAAGACTTGGGTTAGGCTGGCGATCCTCCGCGAGACTGCCTGTGGAGATGGAGCTGTTCTCATCTATCTAGCCTTCCGCTGTAGTAAAATATTGGTGGAGTGTTTAGATGTTGTATATAGGTTTGTGATATGTATTTGTAGACCTTCGGGTCGTATTGTAAGACTATTTATGTATTCGGACATGGCTATGTAATGGTATTTCACTTTCCTCAACGCATGTACAATTCAACCGATCCTGGCGTACATGTGGTTAGCGTCTGTTCATCTTTACGATGACCGGGTGTGACAAAGTGGTATCAGAGCCGTGTTGCCTGTAGGATGCAAGCCTAGTTAGAAATAGTCGAAAATAAGGACTATACTATTTTCTTATAAAATAGTATTTCCAAAACTTTGTGCTTCTCATCTCAAACCTTGTGCTTCTTATCTTGTTGTGCTTATTGTTTTAATTTCAACTTAATTTATTGATTATTGTTCTCACTCTCTTCTTTTCAAATGTTTGTAGATGGCGCGCACCAAGCAGACAGCACGTAAGTCGACTGGGGGTCGTGTTCCTCACCACGCCCTAGCCAGCCGCTCCGCACCTCACACACCCAGGAGGGAGACCGTGCTGATCTCTTCTGGACGTGTTGTTCCGAGGATGCGTGCCCGTCTTCGCTCTCTTCTTTGAGCTGCGGGGTACCGTGAGTACCGTGTCCGCTTCGTCTACCACACCACCAGGGTCTCTATACCCTCTCCTGGTAGATTGGAGTGGTTTTCCCAGCTGTCTGTCTACTACGTCTCAGAGCTGCTGAACTCACACTTCTCTCCGGCTTGGAGGAGCTCCCAGCATGCTGCTGAGGTGGATGCTACGTGGGAGGCGACTACCTACTGGAGTCACGCCCACAGGTTCCGCCTCGGGTGCACGGAGCACGCCTTCACCCCTCAGCGCCCTAGTGGCACAGCCGACTTCACTGGACGTGACATCGAGGGGCCTCTACACCACTCTCAGAGCGAGAGGCTTGTGGACGACGTTGTGGAGTTGTCTTCACGACTCTAGCATTGTCAGCAGGAGCTTCAGGACAGCAGGGACCTGGTTGACAGCTACGAGCGACTTCGACGATGTTACGCGAGGATCACTGCAGCTGATCCTAACTCTCCTCAGTACGCTTTGGACGTTGAGCCGTGGGACCCTAAATCTCCGGATCATCGTGAGAACTCGCACGAGAGATCGGGGGAGGACACGGAGGAGGAGGATCCCGAGGAGGAGACCGAGGAGGACTCCGACGAGTAGGGATAGCCTTGTTACCTTGTTGGACGACTCAAGACACCTATCCTTAGTATGTAGGAGCGTGTAGCTGCGCCCTCTCTAGTATTGAGTTGTATTATCTATGGTATTGTATTAGTTTGCTTTATGTTGTGTGTGTGTGTGTGTGCGACGTGAGATGTGGAATGCTTCGGCATCCTGTCCACATCCACGTCATTTGTATATAGGCTTGTTAATGTGTCGTGCGAGTTGTGGAATGCATTACCATCCTGTCCACATCCGCACTAGTTGATTAATGAATTTGCTTGCTATATATATATATATATATATATATATATATATATATATATATATATATATATATATATATATATATATATATATATATGTTTCCCTTGATGCATGTAGTTGGGACCATTTGCCATAGTGTACCCTTCTATATCTTATCTATGTTCCTAAAGTTTCAATTATTCCCTATACAGATGGCTGGAAGAGGTAGAGGTAGAGGTCGTGGAAGGGGTGCTGTACCCCAAGAGGAAGGACTTGGAGGTGTGCCAGGATGGAACGGTAGGGGTGCTCGAGGAGCCCCAGCAGCACAGCAAATGCAGCAGATGATGGCCCTTCAAACCCAACTGCTCAACAACCTCACCCAGATTGTCACCAACCTGCAGCAAGCCCCACCCCCACCACCACCAAATTACAACCTTCCGCCACCACCACCTTTCCCACCCAGGTCCTTTCTAAGGGACTTCCTAAACACTCATCCACCCACCTTTGCCAAAGTCACTGAACCAATGGATGCCGATGATTGGCTCCGAACAGTTGAAAGCAAGTTGAGGCTCATACACTGTGAAGGAAGAGAGAAGGTATTATTAGCCTCCCATCAACTCCAAGGACCGGCAGCTGACTGGTGGACTGCCTTCACTGAAGCCCACCAGGACCCGGAGAACATTACTTGGGAAGAATTCAGGACCAATTTCCGCAATCACTTTGTGCCTGAGAGAGAAATACAAGCAAGACATGAAGAGTTCCTTATGTTGAAGCAGGGCCGTATGACTGTGAGGGCCTACTTGAATGCATTCACCCAGTTGTCCCGCTATGCTCCAACCGATGTGGATACTGACTCCAAGAAACAATTCCGTTTCAAGAATGGACTGGATAAGGAGTTGAAGTTTGCCATGTCTTCCAGCGACTACAGCGACTTTCAGAAGTTGGTTGACAAAGCTTTTGAGGTGGAGAGGACTAAAAAAGAACTGGATGATGATGAAAGGAAGAGGAAGTTAGCTCTAAGCCATGCCTCTAGCAGCAATGTACGCCCTCGTCTCAACCCTCAGCCTGCAAACCAGATGACTCGTCCTATGAACTACTCGGGACAAAGATTTCCAAACTCCAACTACAGACCACCCACTCCCTACAATCAGCAAATGCGCCAGCAACAACAGCCCCCACACCAGCCAATGCAACCCCCTCGCCAGCAAATGCAACCCCCTCGCCCTTCAGCTCCAGCTAACCGACCCAACGGTCAACCCCCAAGAAATCAATCAGGAGGTAACAAGGGCCAGAACAATGCTGCGGGAGTTCAATGCTACAAATGTGGAGAATGGGGACACTACTCCAATAGTTGCCCAAAGAAGCAGCAGAACCCACCTGGACGTGTCAATCATGTGACTTTGGAGCAAGCACAGGAAGCACCTGATGTGGTGATCGGTACGTTTTCTACAAATTCCCACCCTGCCACAATATTGTTTAATTCGGTTGCTACACATTCATTTATATCCAAAGTATTCATAAAGAAGCATGACATGGTAGTTGCATTCTTGAACCGGCCATTGTTGATAAACTCTCCTGGAGGAGAGATGGTGGCAAGGCATCTATGCTGTAAAGTGAGTATAAACATAAGGGGGGTAGTCTTTTGAGCCAACCTAATAGTGTTGGACTCACAAGGATTAGACATCATTCTGGGAATGGACTAGTTGACAAAGAATCAAGGAGTAATTCATTGTGCAACTAGGACAGTTTGCTTAACACACCCAGATGGCACTACGGTGGAATTCAAGCCAGATCAGACACAAGAGGCATTTGTACAACTCAACCACCTTGAGAGTACAGAAGGCATCAGGGTTGTGAGTGAGTTTCCGGATGTATTCCCAGATGACTTACCAGGTATGCCCCCTGATCGAGAGATTGAGTTTGTCATTGAATTAGTACCTAGGACGGCCCCAATATATAAGAGGCCGTATAGAATGGATGCTAAACAACTAGCTGAACTAAAGGATCATATTGAGGAGTTATTGGGGAAAGGATATATTCGTCCTAGCTCATCGCCTTGGGGAGCACCAGTCATATTTGTACCCAAGAAGGATGGTACTCAAAGGTTGTGTGTTGATTACCGTGCCTTAAATGCGGTAACAATCAAGAATAAGTACCCATTGCCAAGAATCGAATATTTATTTGATCAGCTGAGAGGAGCATGTGTGTTCTCTAAGATTTATCTTCGCTGAGGTTATCACCAACTGAAGATTAGACCCTCAGATATTCCCAAAACTGCATTTGTCTCTCGATATGGACTATATGAGTATATGGTTATGTCGTTTGGACTGACCAATGCTCCAACATATTTTATGTATCTAATGAACAAGGTAGCCATGGAGTACTTGGACAAGTTTGTAGTGGTGTTCATCGACGACATACTTATCTACTCCAAGACTGAAGAAGAGCATGAGGAGCACATCAGGATGGCTCTACAGAAGCTTCACCAACACCAATTATACGCCAAACTTAGTAAGTGTGAGTTTTGGCTAAAGGAAGTATCATTTTTGGGTCATGTCATATCTGAAGGAGGTATATCAGTGGATCTAGGAAAGTGGCCGATGTCCTTAAGTGGGAAACGCTTGAGAGTGTACATGATATACGCAAATTCTTAGGCATGGCTGGTTATTACCGTCGATTCATCGAGGGATTTTCAAAGATCTCTCGACCACTAACCAAGTTGCTTGAGAAAGGAGTTGCTTTCAAGTGGACCCCCGAATGTGAAGTAAGCTTTGCCGAGTTGAAGAAGAGGTTAACCAGTGCACCGGTATTGGTGATGCCTGATATGCAGAAGGAGTTTGTAGTTTATTGTGATGCATCTCGTCATGGTTTAGGATGTGTCTTAATGCAAGGAGGACATGTTGTAGCCTATGCTTCAAGACAGCTTCGGAAACATGAGAGGAATTATCCAACACATGATTTAGAATTGGCAGCTGTTGTTCATGCATTGAAGATATGGAGACACTACTTGATGGGAAAAAGAATCGAGATATACACGGATCACAAGAGCTTGAAGTACATATTCACACAGCCAGATCTTAATCTTAGACAACGTCGTTGGTTGGAGTTAATAAATGACTTCGATGTGAGAATCAACTACCATCCAGGAAAGGCTAATGTGGTCGCTGATGCTCTCAGTAGGAACGGACAATGTAATAAATTGTCAGTACAAGCTCTTCAACCCCAGCTATGTGAAGAATTTGCAAGGTTAAACTTATGTCTAGTGTCAAGCACTGAAGCAGTTGCTATGGAAGTGGACTCAACCCTTGAACGTGATATACAAGAAGGACAAAAGAATGATGAGAAGATCAAGGAGATCAAGCAATTAATGAAGAAGGGGAAAGCTCCGAACTTTAGGGAAGATGAACAAGGAACTCTATGGCTAGGAAAGAGGATTTGTGTTCCAGATATCAAGGAGATTATAGAGTTGATACTAAGGGAAGCTCATAACTCATCATACTCCATCCATCCCGAAAGCACAAAGATGTATCAAGACCTCAAAGATCGATATTGGTGGCATGGAATGAAACGGGATGTAGCAGAATATGTGGCCATATGTGATACATGTCAATTGATTAAGGCGGAACACCAAAGACCAGCAGGGTTGTTGCAATCAATCAAAGTGCCAGAATGGAAATGGGAAGAAATTAGTATGGATTTCTTGTGGGACTACCAAGAACACAGTCTGGATATGATTCTATATGGGTTATAGTCGATCGTTTGACTAAAGTTGCTCACTTTATCCCTGTGAAAGAAAATACAATGGTCCCAAGTTGGCAGAACTGTATATCTCCAGGATTGTATGCTTGCATGGAGTTCCTAAGAAGATTATTTCAGATCGAGGCACTCAATTCACCTCAAGGTTCTGGCAGAAGTTGCATGAATCAATGGATACCCGTCTAAACTTTAGTTCGGCGTATCATCCTCATACTGACGGTCAGACAAAACGCACCAACCAGATATTAGAAGACATGTTAAGAGCGTGTGCTCTAAAGAATAGCCGAAGTTGGGATAAGAATCTGCCGTATGCTGAATTTTCTTACAACAATAGTTATCAAGCCAGTTTGAAGATGTCTCCTTTTGAAGCATTATATGGGCGGAAATATAGAACACCGTTGTTTTGGAATCAAACTGGGGAAAGCCAAGTCTTTGGTCCTGATGTGTTGAAAGAGGCTGAAAGACAAGTGCAAGAAATTCGGAAGAACCTAAAGGCGGCCCAAACAAGACAGAAGAGTTTTGCAGATACTCGAAGACGTGATCTAACATTTGAGGTTGGTGATTATGTGTACTTGAAGGTGTCACCTATGAGAGGATTGAGAAGATTTAAAGTAAGAGGCAAGTTGTCACCCCGCTACATTGGCCCATTCAAGATACTCGAAAGATGAGGAGAAGTGGCTTATCAGCTTGAGCTTCCACCGCACTTATCAGATGTTCATAATGTATTCCATGTTTCGCAACTTAAGAAGTGTCTGAGAGTGCCTGAGGAGCAATTGCCTATGGAAGCAGTTGATGTACAAGAAGATTTGTCTTATGTGGAACAACCTGTCAATATACTTGAGACGTTAGAAAAGGTCACTAGAAACAAAGTCATTCGCATGTGTAAGGTGCAGTGGAAACATCACTCAGAGGCATAAGCAACATGGGAAAGAGAAGAAGATCTCAAAGCGGATTTCCCTCATCTATTCTCTTAGGACGTCCGAATCTCGAGGGCGAGATTCCTTTTAAGGGGGGTAGAGTTGTAACACCCACATTTTATGTATAAAAATTTGATCAAACCCTTGTGCATTGTAGCCTGCATTTTGGTGTGAATTTTGAAGTTTAAACGAGTAGTAAACGTTTAAATTTGAAATTGAATTCAAATTAAAAGAAGAGAAAAGGAAAAAGAAAAAGAAAAAGAATAAACCTTTCCCTGGGCCAAATCTCCCCCACCCCGGCCCAATTCCTTTTCTCTCTCCCGCGGCCCAACCCCTTCCCACCTCCCTCTCTTCTCTCGCTGCCGCCTGGGCCCGCCTGTCGGCACCTCCCTCCCGCCCCCTCTCCTTTCTTCCCCGCGCCGCGCGCAACCGCCGAACACCGCGCCCACGTTTTCTCCCCCCTCGGAACCGCTTCCCCCGTCGGTTTTCGCACGCGCACTCCAACCGCACACCCCCTTCGCGCTTAAAAGGAGCCGGCGCCCCCATTTTCCCCCTCCCCCGAGTTTTCCCCAACCCTAGCGCCATCGCCGTCGGTGAGTGCCGCCATTATTCGCGTTCCCGTCGGTTCAACCCTCCGCTTCCCTTCTTTCTTGGCCTAAAACGATCGCCGTACAGCCAGGAGCACGCCGGACACATCCGCTCGAGGAGATACACACTGCATCGCCGGAATTGTCGCACACCAACGAGCACCGCCGCCTTCAACCGTCGCCGACGCCCTCTGCTCCTCCCCAAATCCGATCAACACCTCCAGTGAGTCCACGTGATCTCCCCCTTCATTTCTGTGCGCTCAGATTCTAGAATTAGGGTGTAATTCGTGAGATTGGGCGATCTCCGGCGAGCTCGCCGTCGTCGGCCGTCGGGCGCCACCGCGCACAGCACTGGCGCCGGCAAGGGGTGACGTGGCCCTATCCTGGCCTTCGGTTGGGTGCCAACGGCCGAGATTAGATTAAGCATACCGGTTCGTTTATTTAAATCTCGTGCGTCCATTTCAAAACCGACATCCCACATTGAATTCCCGTTTCCCGCCGCCGGAATTGCACCCAGGCCCCTGGAAACTCACCAGCTACCCCCTGGAATCTTCTGGAATTCAAGTCTAGCCCCTGAATTTAGCAAACTAGCCCCTGGAATCCCTGGAATTAGATTTAACCATTTAAATAAGCAATTTAACCCCTGGAAATTTGTAGAATTATAGATTTAGCCCCTGTACAGTGTAGGAAACTTATTATTCAGTCCCTGGACTTTTATTTAATTACTGAATATTGTTTATAGGTGTATTTAGTGTGAAGAAAATAGATAAAAATGGTGAATAAATATAAAAACAGTAGGAAAATTTGTATAAAAATGTTTTATGCTGTACTTAATTTGTAGAGTTCAAATAAAATATATTTAAAAATGTTTAAAATACATTTTGGCCATAGAAAATTCAATAAAAATGATTTTGGGCCATAAATAAATCCTAAAAATGTGAGTTAAATATAAAATGCACATTTTGGCTATGTAAAATAATAAATACCTCGTAGGGACGCTTTAGTATAGAGTTTTATGCGTATGTGTATGTTTGATGCCATGTGTTGTGTGATATTTACTTATTTTAGTCTTTATTTCTTTTTGTCATGCTTGGGCAATATATTTAGAGTCGTGCTACGACCCCAATTTCAATCTCCAAGACCAAGACTTCACCAATGTCGACTGTTGGAGTCGGCAGATCTCCTGACACTACTAAAGTGTTGAAGGAGTTTGTAGTTCGGTGTGGGCGCGCGGAGACTCAAGAAGGTGAATCACGATTGGACACGAGAGACACAGTGGTTTACGTGGTTCGGGCCGCCTGAGCGTAATACCCTACTCCACGGGTGTGTGGTGTTGTATTAGCTTGTGTGCCTGAGAGCGTTCCAGAGCCTTAGAACGTGCCTTGTGTATCGTCGGTCTGTCCTTTTATAGTACAAGGACAAACCGTTACAAGTTAGCCTAGCCCGACATGTGGCCCCGGCGGTTACTAGTATTGATACACGATTAATTGTTGTTAATAACCCTGTAACGGGCCCCGACAGTGCCGTTACAGGTGTTAAGATTATCCAATTAAGTGTCATTAACATGGAATTAATGACAATTAATCGGGTCTTGAAGTCCGCGGCTATCCTTTGATGATCCGGAGTCGTTACAACGTCTTCCGGAGGTTTGAGGCGGCCAGCTCCGACGTTTGGACACGTGGCAGCTCCGGAGCTTGCTTGTGGGAAGCGGGAAGCTCCGGGGTGGCCTGGCACGTGTCAGGTTCGGAGCTTCTCTCGGTCAGGGGTTAAGTCCGGAGGTGCCGTTTCGGTACCTAGCCCGGAGCTTCACCCTTGTGGGTAGTAGCTCCGGTCTGGCAGTACACGTGGCAACCTAGGGGTTAACCATGTGGGAGAAGCAGGTCCGGTTATGTCTGACAAGTGGGCCTCCGAGGGTCTTTAATTTGAGTAGACGTCCTTCCCTTGAGATCTTTGTAACCTCAGGGGGTGTATGGTTTTTAGGGTACCGACAGTGGCCCCCTGGACCTACCTCCGGGGAAAGCCACCGGGGTGAAGTTATTCCGTCGGAGGTGGGTCCATACTCGCGACTCTTGAACTGGGTCTTCAAGGGTCTTCAGAGGTGCCGTTGGTGGGGCTTTACGGTTAAATCCCGACGCGTGGCGCACCTCAGGCGGCAGATAAGATCTTTGACGTGCGGATCTCTCGCAATTGAAGGTCGCCGGTTCCCGATACGAAAACCGTATCGGTTCCGCGCGCCTTGTCAGTTCGCCGCCTTTGGGTTTCCTGCCTCGTGATGACAACTGTTCGCCTGGGTAAGAACCTCGACTTGATCGTCGGGGTGGTCCCAGGCCCTCTTGTCATCGGCAGGGTTGAATTCTTGAGTAGTATCCTTGACTCTCCTGCAGTTTCCATCCAAGCGTTGCGAGGGCTTACTTAAGAAGGAAAGCGCACCGTCGGGAGTTCTTTACGCTTCCCATCTGTTCTTGCGCTCAAACTCCCGACTTGTACTTTGCTCCTCTTCTCTTGCCTAACTGTGCTGCGATGGAGTTGGGTCTGCGTGAGAGTCGCTTGAAGACGGACAGCGATCTGAAGAAGGTCCGGGCCCTCATGGGGTGGTCTTCGGACTTCTTCAACCGCTCGGTCCGCGCCGGCGGAGAACTCCCCTTTGAAAAGGAGCACTCTGGCGAGATGGTGTACTTTTCCTCGTACGCCATGGTGGGGTTGATCCCACCGTTTTCTTCTTTCTTCTTGATGCTGCTGGACTTCTATGGTCTGCAGCTGTACCACCTTGGCTCTCACTCCATTCTCCTTGTGTCCATCTTTGTCCACTTCTGCGAGATGTGGGTGGGCATCCCTCCCTGCATCGAGCTCTCCCGAACCTTCTTCACCGTCCAAACCACCGGCCGAAGCGATGAGTATCTTGGCTTCTACTACTTCGTGAAGCGCAAGAAGTGCCCATTCAAGTACCTCCGGTCATTCCCTTCCGGGAAGTGGGATGACTGGAAGAAAGATTGGGTAGTCGTCTGGGTGGAGGAGCATGAGCGGTTGGAGTTGCCAGACGGTCTGCCCGGCATTGACACGTCGGTATGGAGCGAAGTTCCGGTGCTGGCGGAAGCTTTCGACCCTGTCCTGACCAGGATCCGCCAATGTGTGGAGGGAGGATTGACTCCCCAGGCGGTGTTCTGCAACTTCCTGTCCAACAGGTGGGCGCCGCTGAAGAGGAGGGAGAAGCTCGCCTGGGCCCTCAACAGCGTGATGGACGAGGACCGGGTTGAGACCGGGTTGAAGTCCAGCATGGTGGGGAAGACCTTGGAGTTTCACCTCAAGAAATTCCAGCACGGCATCGACGTTGACGGAGATTACTTGACTCCGCCGCCGGCTTTCCTCCCTCTGAACGTGGAAGTTGAGTTCAGCAGGGAGCTCCGGCGGAAGATGCCCGCGCTTGACGACCTTGGTGTCGTCGAGAGAAGATCAACCACCCGGTTGGCGATCCCCGGGTTGTCTGGAGACGGCTCCGCCCCTGTCCCACAGCCAAGAGCTGAGGTCATCGGCAAGGGCAAGGAGCTGGCGGAGGAGCCGGAGAGTCGGAAGAGAAAGCTGCGACATGCTGACGGAAGGTCCGTCGGGCCTGCCACTTCCCCCCCGGTTCCCCCTCCTCAGGAAGGAAGATCCTCCGCCGCCGTGGCGACTGTCCCCGTGGTGGGGTCCATCTGGAACGTTACTGTTTCGGCGGTGGGGTCCTCCCGGAGTGCGACTGTCCCCGTGGTGGATCCCTCCCGTGGTGCTAGCTCCGGGCGTGCGACTCCGGCATCTGGAGCGGTGAGGGCCTCCAGGTCCAGGAGTTCCTCCCGATCAGGGAGAGCTCCGACCCGGGAAACGCCCGCGGTTGTGGCAAGTCCTGGGAGTCCTCCCGGAGCTCCTACGCCGACCGTGGCCAGCCCGGATCGTCCGGGAAAGAGGTTCCGCGCAAGCTGGTGCGTGAGCCTTCCAAGGTAATTTTTCTTTTTTACCTCGATTAACGTTTTAATTGTAGCATATGTTTGCTCAATTTCTTCGTTCTTCATCTGCAGCGTTCCCAAGAAGGGGAGTGAAGCTCCGCCCTCAGCCATAGTGTCTGAGGCTGCGAGGGCTTCTGCTCCAGCCCCGGTGCCGCCCCAAGCGGAGGCTGCGACAGCTCCGGCGCCGGCTGTCGTGGTCATGGACCTCGACTCGTCTCCAGAAGTTCCCGTGATAGCGCCGGACCACGGGAATGAAGATGCGCCAGCGGCACCCGTCCCGGAAGTGGAAGCTCCGGGTCCTGGTGCTGCAGTAGTAGAAGATCCGGCTGTTGAGTCGGAGGAAGTAGCAGTCCCGGCTTCGGAGCCGGATAGTCCTGAAGCCCCGACGATTGAGCCGGAGGTGGCTGAAGCCCCAGCATGCGAGCCGGAAGTTGAAGTAGTTCCGGCAGTTGAGCCGGTTACTTCCGAAGCTCCGGCCGCAGAGCCGGTGATTGTTGGAGCGCCGGCCGCAGAGCTGGCGGCTGAAGAGGCGAGGGAGCTTGAGCCTCCCTTAGAAGAAGTGTCCCGGCCGGAGTCAGTGGAGGCGACGACGTCGATGGTACCTGTGGCAGAGCCAGAGTGCCTGAACGAAGTCGCCGGCCCCCAGCCTGAGGGGGCAAACGAAGACTTGGTGGCGGGACCTCCTTCGATGGCGACTGAGGCCATCCCGGAGGAGGGCCCTAGCGCTTTGGAAGCTCAGGGTTCCACTCTCGTAGAGTGGGACCCAATTTTTGTAAGTGAAGACCCGCTGGAACCAGCGGAAGAGATCCCAGCAGGTCCGGAGCCCATCTCGTTGTCGATGTCCATCGACAACGCCTGCTCCAGTCTACGTCAGGTCCAACTGACCTTCTTCCACGACAGCAAGTCTCTTGAAGAGGAGCGCCAAACCCTTAGGCGGTGGCGTAATCGGCTCCACTTCGAGACTAAGCTGGCGCAGTCGAGGCTTGCGGATGACAAGGAATGGATCAGGCGGGAGAAGATCCGCCTGGAGCTCTGGGGTGAGCTGCTGGACGAGAGGGAGAGCATGACTCACGCCCTCGACGCTCAATCCCGGGAGTTCCATGACCAAGCTAAGGCTGCTAACGACGCGGCCAATGCTCGGTTTGATCAGCTCGAGGCCATCAGCACCGCACTCATCAAGCACTGAGAGGCACTTGAAGGGAGGGAAAGATGGCTCGAGGATGAGGAGCAAAAACTCCTAGAGCTACGGGATGACGTCTTGCGACGGGAAGAAGAGCTCGCTGAGAAAACAGCTCTGGCGGACAAGGGCCTCGAGGAGCGCACTAAGAAATTGGAAGAGCGCTGCCTCGAGGAAGAGGAGAAGACCTGGGTGCGGGGGCAGGAACTCTACGAATACGAGTGTGCCCTTATCGCCCGGGAGAAGAAAGTGGAGGCTAGGGAGAAGGACCTGGTCGACCGCCGGAACAAGATCCACCTCCAGGAGGAGGAGCTCGGAAGATTTGAGAAGCGGGTTGCTGCGAAGATCCAGCAAAACGCCAAAGAAGTTGAGCGCCTCGCCCGCGAGAATTCGGAGCTGAAGGCGGCCCGGAGATCCTTGGAAGAGATGAAGAACTTGAGGAAGGCAGACTCCCTGCAGATTTGGGAGTTCCTGGGCAAGGCCGACGACGCACTGACGCCGATGGGTTTCAGCCCCGTGCACCCGGATGATCCGGAGCCGGAGCCTGACCTCGCGTTGCAAGCGTTGAGCGCCGCAGGCAGCAAGCTCTCCAAGGTGGGCGATGTCATCGCGGACCAGCTGGAGGTCGAGGGGCAATCCCTGGCTAGGAACGTCACAGAATATGTGTTGACGTGCTACACCAGCCGGAACCCTCGATTTCCTCTGGACCCGGTGCTTGAAGGCCCCGTCGAAAGAGAAGGCGAAGCTACCCGAGCCCGCGTGTCGGAGGTCGCCCAGAAGGTTGCCGAGTTCTTCCATAGGGTCTAGGACCGTCTCTTTTAGCGTTTACTTGTATCTTCTCTTCTTCCTCAATTTTGTAATCCCTTGTCTCCAGATGTAATCTCCGGTCTTCAGATGAAATGAAATCCCCAATTTTTTGCGAATTTCATTCTTTTGTCTTCAACATCTTTATCTTCACTTGGCCCCCTGGTAGATGTGCACAATTTGATTGTGGACATGTACCAAAAGGATGTTGAGTTTTGTTGAAGACAAATTTGCTTCGAACTTGTGGAATTTAGGTCCGAAGTTTTTGATAGTGAAGGTCCCCTGAAGTTGTCGGAGCTTAGAAGCTCCGGCACTGTCCATCGCTGAAGCTTAGTAGCTCCGGCAATAGCCTCTATCAACACGTTGAGCGTCGATAGTTAATACTCCAAGGTGTCGGAGCTTAGTAGCTCCGGCAATGACCTTTGCCACACTTGGTTTGTTGGCAACAGACTCCAGTGACGGGGTCTTCTCACCATCTTTTAGTCAACGCCGACGGTTGACGCCCTGGTGGGAGTCAGAGCTTGGTTAGCTCCGGTTTTTCCCCATCAACGTAGGGTTCATTTTTCCTGCACACTTAAGCCAAGAAAAATAGTAAAATTCGTTCCTTGTCTATAACTTCGTCGCGGCTTACGGTTCTCAAGAAAATTTTAAGTTGAACACGATTTTTAATACGACTGGATGAATTGTCTTTTCTTTTAGATCCAATTGTCCATGGACCCACCTTACTTTGGCTTGCCGGGATGTAGGTAGAGTGGCGTACTTAGGGTGCTTGACCAGGCTAAGTCGATAGCGCACTCCGGCCCTAGAATGGCTTGGCGGCTTTCAGGCGAGTTGGCCACAAACGATATTTAAATCCAAAAAATATGACAATTCAACTCGAATCGTATGTAAACCGGTCAAAGTAGAACTTCTTAAGAATTGCACGTTTCTGTTATAGACAAGAAAGAGAAAAATAAAAATGTCGAGCCTATGCAAAGATGAATGCACGTGGAGTCTATTTCACATGAAGATGTCTTTCATTATAGGTCCGGGGTACAGGGGAAACAAGTACACTCTTAGGGTACGGAACCAGGCTAAGTGTGTTTGGTTTCTCGTTTGACCCAGGGTAGTTAGCCACACTTTTAGTCCGGAGACTGTGTCAAGTGTTGCATGAGCTTTTCAAACCTTTCGGGAAAGGTCCGGCTGCTCTCCCGGAGGAACTACCCGACTCTGTACAATGACTCTATAACATACATTTCAAGTTACTTAAGACTCACCTCCGTGTAATTAAGTGTAGAACTTACGGAGGTGCTCGATGTTCCAAGGATTTGGGAGAGGTGTCCCATCCTCGGTAGCCAAGCGAACGCTTCCGGGATGGGATACTTTGATCACTCGAAAGGGCCCTTCCCAGCTGGGGGAGAGTTTGTTTTGCCCTTCTCTGGATAGTATTCTCCGTAGCACCAGATCGCCTTCCTCGAGCTGTCAGTTGTGTACATGCCGCTGGTGATAGCGCCGTAGAGCTTGGCGGTATCGGGCATTCCGAACAGCTGCTTGGCACCTTCCCTCCTCGAGGAGGTCTAGGTCTTTGCGCCGGAGCTGGTCCTGCGCGGCTTCGTCGAAGGTCCGGACTCGGAGGGAACCCAAGGTGATTTCCGAAGGAAGGATCGCTTCAGCTCCGTACACCAGGAAGAAGGGTGTTTCTCCGGTTGCCCGACTTGGAGAAGTCCTGTTGGCCCATAGAGTGGGCGGAAGCTCTTCGATCCAATTGGCTCCGTGCTTTTTCAAGCGCTCATAAGTGCGTGTTTTGAGTCCTTTAAGGATCTCTACGTTTGCTCTCTCGGCTTGTCCATTGCTGGCAGGATGAGCTACGGAAGCGTAGCAAACTTGTATGCCAAGATCTTCGCAATATCCTTGAAATGCGGAGCTTGTGAATTGAGTCCCATTATCAGTGATGATCTTATTTGGGACTCCGAATCTGCTCACGATGGATTGTAGAAAATTGATTGCAGATTGTTTGTTGATCGTCACAACGGGAGTAGCTTCCGGCCACTTGGTGAACTTGTCGATGGCGACGTACAGGAACTTGTAACCTCCGACGGCTCTTGGGAAGGGTCCCAAGATGTCCATCCCCCACACAGCGAAAGGCCATGTGGGAGGTATCATTTGTAAGGACTGAGCAGGTGTATGAATTTGCTTTGCATGAAATTGGCATGCTTTGCATTTCTTCACCAGCTCAGTAGCATCCTGGAGCGCTGTAGGCCAGTAGAAGCCGTGCCGAAAGGCTTTTCTGACCAGCGTGCGGGAAGATGCGTGGTTCCCACACTTGCCTCCATGGATTTCTGCGAGGAGCTTGCAGCCTTCTTCCCTTGTGATGCACCGCATTAGGATGCCGTTGGCACCGCGCCGGTAGAGATCCCCTTCTACCAACATGTATCTTTTAGCCAATCTGACTACCCGATCAGCGGATACATCATCGTCAGGAAGGATGTTGTCTTTCAAGTAGTTCCGGATCTCCGAGATCCATGCATCGGAACTGACTTGAGCATTTGAGTCTTGCATGCTGGGTTGCTCGGAGCTTCCGGCAGCACCTACGACCCTTGATGGCTGCCATGGTAACAGGGCCATCGGGACCGTCAGCTTCGGGATGCTGATCTCGCCCCCTTCGTTCAGTTCGCCAGGCTGAACTGTGGGTTTTGACAACCTCCGGACAAAGGTTCCGTCAGGAGCCGGAGCTCCAGTTGACGCCTTGGTCGAGAGTTCGTCAGCTTCAGCGTTGTGAGCACGCTGAACATGGTGAAGGTCTAGGACTTCGAAGTCCTTCTGAAGCCTCTGGACTTCAAGGAGGTAAGCAGCCAGCTGGAGATTATTGCAGGAGCATTCACCCTTCACCTGCTTAATGACGAGTTGTGAATCTCCTTTGACCAGCAATTGCTTGACACCATATGATAGTGCCACCTTTAATCCATAGATGAGTGCTTCGTACTCCGCCATGTTGTTGGTTGCCTTGAAGTCAAGGTGTACCATGTATTTCACCTTCTCCCCAGTTGGTGCAAGGAGAAGGATTCCAGCTCCGGCTCCCTGCTTCTGCATGGAGCCGTCGAAGTAAAGGGTCCAGTGAGGCTTAGTGAAGGTTGGAACTTGAGGTTCCGTCTTCTGCTCGCTGGGGCCCCCAGGGTTTAATGGAGAGGGAGTCCATTCTGCCACGAAATCTGCCAACGCTTGACTCTTGATTGCTTGTCTCGGAATGAATTCAAGATCGAATTCAGCCAATTCCGCTGCCCACTTTGCAATATTCCCAGTTGAATTGGGATTATGCAGGATCGCTCGAAGTGGATATGAGGTCACCACCGAGACTTTGTGAGCTTGGAAATAGTGTCGAAGCTTCCTTGAGGCAATAAGAACTGCATAAAGCAGTTTATGCACCTCTAGGTATCGAGTCTTGGCATCATGTAACACTTCACTGATGAAGTATACTGGGCGTTGAATGGTCCGGACCCTCCCGGAGGGGTCCGGAGCTTCCTCTTCATTGATCCGGACCCTCTCGGAGGGGTCCAGACTCTCTTCGGGGACCTCCGGGTTCTGAGTGGAGGAACCCAGAGCTTCTTCAGAAATGACCTGGACCCTCTTAGAGGGGTCCGGGTCCTCTGAAGTGGCTTCTTGTGGGTTTGAGTCTGGGGGCTGGGACCCAGACCCGCTTTCAGGAACCTCCGGACCCTCCCGAAAGGGTCTGGATTCCTGAGTATTGGGTAGTTCCGGTCTCTCCGCAACCAGAACCATACTGAGGACTTCGTCAGTAGCTGAAATGTAAAGCAACAAAGGCTCACCAGGGTTCGGAGCTACCAGGACTGGTAGGGTGGTGAGGAACTCTTTCAGCTCCTGGAATGCCTTCTCTGCTTCTTCAGACCATTGGAATGGTCCGGACTTCCTCAGTAACTTGAAGAAGGGAAGTGCTCTTTCTGCCAGTCTTGAAATGAACCGGCTGAGGGCTGCTAGACATCCAGTTAATTTTTGGACGTCTTTGATGCGGGTTGGTGGCCGCATGTCTTCAATGGCTTTTATCTTCGCCGGATTAGCCTCTATGCCCCGGTGACTTACCAGGAAACCAAGAAGCTTTCCGGAACTAACCCCGAAGACGCACTTGTCTGGGTTTAGCTTCGTGCGGGTGGCCCGCAGCTTGTCGAAGACAGCCTGCAAGGTGTCCAAGAGGGACTCCTTGTTTTTGACTTTGACCACGATGTCATCGACGTACACTTCCACTATGTCTCTGATGAGTTCTTCGAAAGTTTTGTACATAGCTCGTACAAAAGTTGAAGCTGCATTCTTGAGACCAAACAGCATGGCTGTGTAACAATACAATCCATCCACTGTGATGAATGAAGTATGCTCTTCATCCTCCCTAGACATCCTGATTTGATGATATCCAGAATATGCGTCTAGAAAACACAGTAACTCGCACCCGGAGGTGGAATCCACTATCTGATCTATTCTAGGTAGTGGGAATGGATCTTTTGGACATGCCTTATTCAGTGTGGTGTAGTCGATGCACATCCGAAGTTTCCCGCCGGCCTTGGGCACAACGACTGGGTTTGCCAGCCATTTTGGATGGTAGACTTCTCGGATAAATCCAGCTTCGAGCAACTTCTTCACTTCTTGTCGGATGAAGTTCTGTCGCTCTACAGATTGCTTCCGAGGTTTCGGATGCACAGGCCGAGCGTCGGGGTAAATCTTCAGATTGTGCTCAATCACTTCCCTGGGGATCCCAGGCATTTGTGACGGTTGCCAAGCAAATATGTCAACGTTAGCCCGGAGGAAAGTGATGAGCGCGAGTTCCTATTTGTCATTCATCCCACCCGATATGCGGGTGGTTTGAGTGACATCGGAACCAATTTGGACGACTTTGACGGGGATGTTGGTGTCGCCGCTTGGCTGCACACGGGGAGCAGAGGTTGAGCCTCGTTGCCGAATGCTCGGAGGTTTTGGAGCTTGCCCCTGTCTGGAGTCCTCCTCTTGCGCAGTGGTGAGTGCATGGAGCTCCTCCAGAGCAGTTACTCCGGCGGTGCGATCTCCACGAATCCGGAGAACGCCTGCTGGTGTTGGCATCTTCAACACCAAGTATCCATAATGAGCAGCTGCCATAAATTTTTATAGGGCAGGTCTACCCAAGATGGCGTTGAATGGTAAGTTGATCTGAGCGACGTCGAATACCAACTTCTCGGTGCGGTACTTCTCCCGTGTCCCGAAGGTAACAGGGAGAATTATAGCTCCGAGTGGGGTAATGGCCCCCAGACCTACTCCGGAGAATGGTCGAGAGGGCTGAAGATCCGAAGGTCGAAGCTGAAGTTTGGTAAAAGCTTCAAAGCTTATAAGGTTCAGCCCCGAACCTCCGTCCACCATAACATGATGGAGCTGGATGTTGTTGATGGTGGGAGATACCATCAAGGGTAATTGGCCAGCTCCGACCATGCTTTGAGGACAGTCCGAAGCATCAAAAGTGATGGGTGTATCCATCCACTTTCGATGTGGCTCCGGTCTAGCTGTAGGAGCTACAGCAGCCATATCCCGCCGCATAGTCTTGATGACACGATGAGAAGTGATGTCCCATGATCCACCAAAGATGGTGTTCATGGTTTTCCGATGCTCGTTGTCGGAGACGTCGGAGTCATCGTCGACGGAGGTGTAGACGGCTTTCAGGACCTTTTTGGGGTCCTGAAACCCTAACTCCTCTTCAGCCGGAGCTTCGTCAACCTTCTGTTTTCCCTCCCTCTGTCGGAAAGGAGACCCTTCCCGGCGCTTGTTGTAGCGCTCGACAAGGTTTTGGACCTCCCGGCAGTCTTCTAGCCTGTGGCTGCCCGTTTTGTGAATGGGGCACCACATTTTGGATTTGCCGCCGTCTTCGGAAGACGGTCGAGGTCGCTTCTCAGGGCGTGGCCCCCGGCCACCAGGAGTTGCAGTGGCTGCAACGTTGGATGTGCCGGCCGACGGCTTCTTCTTGCCGTTGGTCTTCTTTTTCTTCTTGCCACTCCCGGAGGTAGCGGCTTCTTCTTTGGAGGATTTTTTATGATCCTCCAAGGCTGGTTTGGAGTGCATTTCACGGCCCTCCGCAGCTCTGGCACATTTGTCTGCCAAGCTGAAGAGCTCCGTGACGCTGGTGATCTCTTTGATCGCCAGCTTCTCCAACATCTTCTTGTCTCGTACACCCTGTCTGAATGCCACAATGACAGAAGCGCTTGAGATAGAAGGGATTGTGTTACGTACCTGAGACAACCTCTGGATGAATGACCGCAAAGATTCTCCCCCTTTTTGCACGACCGCAAAAAGGTCCAGTTCAGTGCCTGGTCAGGTGTATGAACTCCCGAAGTTGGCAGTGAACTGACGGCACAGCTCCTCCCAACTGTCAATAGAGTTGGGTGGAAGGCTCATAAACCAGGACCTGGCGGCCCCAGTTAAGGCCACTGGAAAGTAGTTGGCCATTACGGCCTCGTTTCCTCCAGCTGCTAAGATTGCAGTGGAGTATATCTGCAGAAATTCTACGGGGTTGACAGTCCCGTCGAATTTTTCCGGCAAGTGTGGCCGGAACTTCTGTGGCCATCTAACCATGCGCAGGTGCATGGCTAGGGCGGAACAGCCTCCTCCTACTCCTTCCAGAGTAGAAAGGTCTTGAGCATCCCGTCTTTCTCGAGCTCGCTCGATATGGACACGGCCATCCTGTTGGCGGTATCGGCGATCAAGCTCCGCCCGGAGGTCGTGTGTCGAAAGCCGAGATGCCGTATGGGTGCGTCGTGCCCCAGAGGGCAACGACGTCACTTGCTGTGACGCAGCTCGTCTTCGGTTGTTGGAGACATGCGGACCAAGTCTTCCAGACAACGTTCGTCGCTGCGACGGGGCTCGCCCTGAAGGAGGAGGACCCTGGTTGTTGAGGCGTTCGGCCGCTGCTGCGACCAAATGCTCAACATCAGCCCTCCATTGCTCCATAGCATCTTGAGATGCATCCGGAGGTGGTGGTCGCTGGAGAAGAGCACGCGCTGCATGGAGCGCGTGTTCTGGGTTGTCGCGACTTGCCGGCGCAGTATGTGACGCCGGCGCACCATCATGTTACTCGGCACGTCTTGCCGGAGAAGATGGTGGTGGTGGGAGTGTGACTCCTGCTGGTGCTGAGGCTCCTGCCGGTGGCTGCATGTTGGAGGGATTGCCTCCGACAGCCTGAGCAGCAGGTTGCCCGTTGGATGATCCAGCCGCAGAATTCACCATTCTTGAAAATCTCAGGCGCCCCTACCTGGCGCGCCAACTGTCGACTGTTGGAGTCGGCAGATCTCCTGACACTACTAAAGTGTTGAAGGAGTTTGTAGTTCGGTGTGGGCGCGCGGAGACTCAAGAAGGTGAATCACGATTGGACACGAGAGACACAGTGGTTTACGTGGTTCGGGCCGCCTGAGCGTAATACCCTACTCCACGGGTGTGTGGTGTTGTATTAGCTTGTGTGCCTGAGAGCGTTCCAGAGCCTTAGAACGTGCCTTGTGTATCGTCGGTCTGTCCTTTTATAGTACAAGGACAAACCGTTACAAGTTAGCCTGGCCCGACATGTGGCCCCGGCGGTTACTAGTATTGATACACGATTAATTGTTGTTAATAACCCTGTAACGGGCCCCGACAGTGCCGTTACAGGTGTTAAGATTATCCAATTAAGTGTCATTAACATGTAATTAATGACAATTAATCGGGTCTTGAAGTCCGCGGCTATCCTTTGACGATCCGGAGTCGTTACAACGTCTTCCGGAGGTTTGAGGCGGCCAGCTCCGACGTTTGGACACGTGGCAGCTCCGGAGCTTGCTTGTGGGAAGCGGGAAGCTCCGGGGTGGCCTGGCACGTGTCAGGTCCGGAGCTTCTCTCGGTCAGGGGTTAAGTCCGGAGGTGCCGTTTCGGTACCTAGCCCGGAGCTTCACCCTTGTGGGTAGTAGCTCCGGTCTGGCAGTACACGTGGCAACCTAGGGGTTAACCATGTGGGAGAAGCAGGTCCGGTTATGTCTGACAAGTGGGCCTCCGAGGGTCTTTAATTTGAGTAGACGTCCTTCCCTTGAGATCTTTGTAACCTCAGGGGGTGTATGGTTTTTAGGGTACCGACAACCAACAACCAAGTCTTCGACGAAGGCAAGTGCCCTTGACCATCTTGTACCAATTTTAGGACTTTAGTTAGATGCATGCTAAATAAATTGATGTCCTATTTCATGTTTCATGCCTTGTTCCATATAATTCCTTGTCACCTGATATGGGTTGGGAAGTAGATAGGTAATCAATTATGCTTAGCCATGCTTAGACATTGGGAATGGGTTTTCATACAAATGTGACATGCTAAACTTTATGATTACTTTAATTGTGGTGGATACACAATAGTAGTGGATAGGAATCTGGTGGTTGGATAGATTTAGCATGGTGCAGTTTGCACGATACCCGGGATTGGGTTTGGTACCACCGGATTCTAAGGACCAATTTATGGAGGAAGCCACTAAGCTTTATAGTACCATCACGAGACTGAGATGGGGCAGCTTGGTCAATTAATTAGGTTTCTCCCGATGAACTGCTAGTAGTTGAATAGTGCGGGGAATGATGCAGGGGTACTGCTCTGGGGACCACAAGGCTCAAGAGGGGGCTCTGAGGCGGAGGGTTACTCCGAGAATCCTCAGTGGTGGAAACCTTAGAGGGCTAGCACTAGTCGGGAGTATCTTTGTAAAGACCATATAGTGATCTCCTGGCCTCACACCAAGGAAAGTGTGTAATGTGGTTAGCTACCACAAGCATTCAGGGAGGTTCACTTAGTCCACCTGGCAACAGGGGATGAAATCACTGCTTGTGGGGAAAGGGTACACTCTCTGCAGAGATTTGGTAAAACTGTCATGACAGCCGTGCTCACGGACAAGAGCGGCTTGGGGCCAGTTCATAATTAGTTTGTGGTTGGGAAATGATGGTTATTTATTATTCAAGTTACATTTATCATCTTCAGTTATATGTACTTCTTGTATTATGATATTGATAATTGAAAGCTAAGGTTAGGTTCTAAGCATTGTGCTTAAGCCATAATTAGCCTTTCCTTGCTTTAGCCAATCATGGCATCCTCTTCCCGCACTTGTTGAGTACTCTATGTACTCAAGCGTTTACTTTTCCCTTAGAATATAAAGAAGAAGCAGTACCAGAAGACTTCTTCGTCAACCCAGAAGACTTGGGTTAGGCTGGCGATCCTCCGCGCGACTGCCTGTGGAGATGGAGCTGTTCTCATCTATCTAGCCTTCCGTTGTAGTAAAATATTGGTGGACTGTTTAGATGTTGTATATAGGTTTGTGATATGTATTTGTAGACCTTCGGGTCGTATTGTAAGACTATTTATATATTTGGACATGGCTATGTAATGGTATTTCACTTTCGTCAACGCATGTACGATTCAACTGATCCTGGCGTACATGTATTAGCGTCTGTTCATATTTACGATGACCGGGCGTGACATCAACTAATGACAGACGAACCAAGGCTTCACTCGGAACTTGAGTTTCCCAAGCATCAAACGAAACATGCCATCACAAGAATTATACAATTCCTGCAAAATTCCTCAGAAAAATCTAAGCTTAAGAAGGTCATTGACAAAGATAGAACAATTAATAGGTGAAAAGAACAAGATCTCAATGAAAAGACCAGAAAATGAGAGAACATGATACCATGGGAGCACCGGAGCATACACCAGCTCTTGGCCTACATAAAATCACAAGGGGTAGCTGCTTATAAACAAAATATATGAAAGGCTGAAAGCACATTATGGGCGGATAACAGAACATTCGCAAGCAGAGGGGCAATACATAGGAGCCGGTCATAACACTGCATTCATTTTGTTCACAGCAGCACCGGACTACCAAAGTTTCATTCGACAAACATTCACGAGACAGGAGCACACACTTAAACCATACATCAGTCAGATGGTGCACCAGAGTGACGACTCAGACTTAAAGACCAAATTGTTACAAGATACAGCATATGGTAAAACAGAGCAACATGACCGCAAAACAACACCCAGCTATTACAGACTCGATGCAGGTGCGATTTTTGCAGCCGATATCTTGTATGGAATTTTGTTGCCGCATGTAGCCAAATGATGGTGCACTGTTCCCTTGAAGGGTCCTGATAAAAGTGTCAAGAGAGCAGATGTATAAAAAATTAGAATAGTCACAAGGAATTCAGTCAAAATAAAGCATTTGACATCAAGTGTTTCCAGCTGGGCCGCATGAGGGACGAAACATCTTAACAAAGATACATAGTAATGCTTTTAATTCAATTGTTCGAAACAGCACTGAAAAATGCTAGTCACACTCTACACAGTTCATTAAAAGATGATACAAACACAGAGCTACAAAAATGGAAAGGACGGGTGTGTTAATAAAAATTGTAGCTTCAGAAAATTTGAAGACCTTATATCCATATATGCGCAAACTCCTATACAAAGTCACAACATAGAAAACATCATATACAACGAAACTGTCCACAGGAATAATCTAACAAACGTGAAGCCCCATTCGCTCAAACACATTTCTGAGGTATGGTCAAAGTGGCATGGTCTAGCTATGAGCATGGATTGACCTAAGGTATGTCTCTGAGACTAGGTAGCACACCAAACCCACAAGCAGCAGCCAGAGTCATCTCCAACCAATTTAATTCAAGTGAATAAAATCTGGTCAAATCCAGTTTAAAAGAAGGAAATAATAACTACCAAGATTATGTCACAAGAAAGCATATCATCTGGTGCTATGTTTAGACAGTTCGCTAAAGAGCACAAATGCTGACATAAACAAAACATGAAATTACTAATGAGTAATAGTTGGTTTCGAATTAGAACACAACTTGGGGATAGGGATATAGGGGCTGGACTGGATAGATTGGTCTTTTGCTTTGTTCCAAAAGGGAAGCCTAGTGCCCCTTGAATAGGCGACTGACCAGCCCAAACTAGTTGGGAATAAGGTTAGAGAGGGGACAAGGATTATATACATTGGTCTATTAATTCCAACATGAAACCAACAACCCGTTAAATAGGTAACTATAACTCAAGATAATTCATTACTGGCCACTGAAGTAAATATAGTCAAATCTAATGTAAACAAATTAAATATGTACTACACGATTAGGAGATAGGATGCTTATCCCTCCAAGCCACAGAAGCAGCACAGACGATATTCTCGTTAACTCTTAACTAATTAGCAAAAAAACTCGGGGAAAGTGTCACATCGACAGTGCGCTAAAAAACTTAAAATATTGATATAGTTGAAACCTGATATTACTACTGAATAACCATTGATGTAGGATTTGTATGACTAGTTGGAAGTAGGGGTAGAGAGAGGGCTTGTATTAGGAATATTGTTCTTTTCTTTCATCCCAAAAGAGAATTCAGCTGCCCAAACCCATCTAATTTCATCTTCATCAAATATAATCGGCACGAGATATAGAGATAAAATAGGCGTCTCTATATGCAGGACCCATTACAAATGAACAATACCATCTAAATCTGCATATAAGACTAAGATATTCCTATTATCTATTATGTAGTATGAAGGAAAAAAGACCCAGGGGACACAAACATGTGCTAATGATGAAGAAGTGATCATATACTTAAAACCAGAAATTTAGTAGCGAATAACTGTTGGTTAAAATTATAGCAACTAGTTTTTGCACATCACATAACTCCGCCTATGTTGTAATGACATAGCCGGTCCCAAGTCCGGGTAAAGGAGGAGGGTTGTGATAGGCTTGGCGATCCAGCAACTAAACTTAGCCATTCTCATGGAAATGAAACCCATTGGAAATTCGTTGGGGGCGTAACCCTCAGCGACGCGCCATGCCGGAACCTGGGTATGGTGTTAAGTGGGCGAGGGCCAGGTCGCCACCGCCTTAGTGGCGCGCCATATCGGAACCCGGATGTGGTGTTAAATGAGCGAGGGCCGGATCACCACCACCTTAGTGGCGCACTATATCATCGCCCGAATGTAGTGTTAAGTGAGCAAGGGTCTTTGCATCTTCCTCGACGGATGTGAAGGGTAAGGAAGCTAGCCGAGGAAACTAGGTTTTAGGTTGGTAGTTGGAATGTAGGATCCTTGACGGGAAAGCTACGAGAGTTAGTGGACGTTTCGATTAGGAGACGTGTAAATATCCTTTGTGTACAAGAGACTAGATGGGCAGGTCAAAAGGCAACAGAGGTTGAGAATACCGGTTTCAAGCTTTGGTATTCCGGCTCGACTGGAACTAGGAATGGCGTAGGAATCATAATAGATAAGAGCCTCAAGGATGGAGTAGTGGATGTCCGTAGACGAGGGGATAGGATCATCCTAGTCAAGGTAGTTGTGGGGGACCTTATCTTGAATGTCATAAGTGCTTATGCCCCACAAGTTGGGCTCGACATGAGCACTAAGAGACAATTTTGGGAGGACTTGGAGGATATGGTTAGTAGTGTACCGGTAACCGAGAAGCTCTTCATAGGAGGATATCTCAATGGTCATGTAGGTACAACTAACGTAGGTTTTGAGGGGGTACACGGAGGTTTTGGGTGTGGCAATAGAAACCAGGAGGGTAAGGATATCCTAGACTTTGCTGTAGCATATGACCTATTGGTAGCTAACACCCTCTTTAAGAAGAGGCTATCTCACTTAGTGACCTTTACTAGTGCCCAACATTCTAGTCAAATCGACTATATCCTCACCAGGAGAAGGGAGAGAGGGGCATGTTTAGATTGTAAGGTGATTCCTGGGGAATGTGTTGTTCTACAACATAAACTTAAGGTAGCCGACTTTCGTTTCCACGTGCGTGTGTCACAAGGCAAAGGTGTTAAAACCGCAAGAATAAAGTGGTGGAAGTTGAAGGATGAAGTGCAACAATCATTCAAAAGGAGGATGATCGCAAAAGGACCTTGGAGTGAAGAGGAAGATGCAGATAGTATGTGGGCGAAGATGGCGACTTACATTAGGAAGGCAACTAGGGAGGTGCTTGGGTGGACAAAAGGTAAGAAACTTGTAGATAAAGATACTTGGTGGTGGAATGAAGATGTACAAAAAGCTATTAAGGAGAAGAAGGAGTCTTATAAGAGCTGGTATCATGAGAGAAGCGCAAGTAACATGGCGAAGTATAAAGAGGCTAAGAAAAATGCTAGGCGTGTTGTGAGTAAAGCAAGGGGGCATGCCTATGATGCGCTATGTGAGAGGCTAAGGACAAAAGAAGGCAAAAATGGTATATACAAGATGGCGAAACTTCACGAGAGAAAGGTGAGAGATCTCAACCAAGTCAAATGCATTAAGGATGAGGCAGGTCAAATTCTACTGAAGGAGGAAGAAATTAGGAACAAATGGCGGGACTACTTCAATGGACTATTCAATGACGGGAATGAGACTATTAGGTTCGAGTTGGATGACTCATTTTATGACACCAACAGACGATTCGTGCAGAGGATACAAGAGTCTGAGGTTAGAGAGGCCTTAAAAGGATGAAAGGAGGAAAGGCCCGCGGCCCCGATGATGTCCCCATTGAGGTGTGGAGATGTCTGGGGATGTAGCAATAGTATGGCTCACTAAACTATTCAACCGCATTTTTCAGTCAAAAAAATGCCTAAAGAGTGGCGGAAAAGTATTTTAGTACCCATCTTCAAAAATAAAGGAGATGTTCAAAGTTGTACTAATTATCAAGGAATTATGCTCATGAGTCATACTATGAAGCTCTGGGAGAGAGTGATTGAACACCGCTTGAGGAAAGTGACCAATATCACTACAAACCAGTTTGGTTTTATGCCTGGGAGGTCCACTATGGAGGCCATTTTCTTACTCCGTCGGCTTATGGAGAGGTATAGGGAGCAAAAGAAGGATCTACATATGGTGTTCATTGACTTGGAGAAGGCATACGATAAGGTACTAAGACCGATCATGTGGTGGGCACTAGAGAAACACAAAGTCCCAACAAAGTACATTAACCTTATCAAGGATATGTACGATAATGTGGTGACAAGTGTGCGCGTAAGAGATAGTGAGATCGACACTTTTCCTATCACAATAGGGTGACACCAAGGATCGGCCTTAAGTCCTTACATCTTTTCCTTCGTGATGGATGAGGTGTTGAAGGATATACAAGGGGATATCCCTTGGTGTATGCTCTTTGCTGATGATGTAGTGTTGGTAGATGAAACTAGGGATGGTGTTGATAGAAAATTGGAGCTATTGAGACAGACCTTAGAGTCTAAGGGGTTTAGACTTAGTAGAACCAAGACCGAGTATATGAGATGCGACTTTAGTGATGTCGGGTGCGAGGATGGTAATGTTAGTTTACAAGGACAAGTAGTAACTAGGAGAGACACATTTCGATATTTAGGATCAATGTTACAAAGCAATGGTGATATTGACGAAGATGTTTGCCATAGGATCAAGATCGAGTGGATGAAATGGCGACAAGCATCTGAAATCTTATGTGATAAGAAAGTTCCACAAAAATTGGAAGGAAAATTCTGTAGGATGGTGATCAGACCTGCGATGCTGTATGGAGCAGAATGTTGGCCAACTAGAAGGCAACATGTCCAACAAATGAGTGTTGCGGAGATGCACATGCTACGGTGGATGTGCGGTCACACAAGAAGAGACAAAATTAGGAACGAGGTGATACGTGATAGGATAGGGGTGGCACCGATTGAGGAGAAGCTAGTCCAACATTGCCTACGGTGGTTTGGGCATATCCAACGGAGACCTCCAGAAGCACCGGTTAACAGTGGGATTATAAAGAGTAGAGAAAATTTTAATAGGGTTAGAGGTCGACCAAGGTTGACATGGCAGGAGGCGGTGAAACAAGACTTAAGGAGTGGGACATACCTAGAGATTCGACTCATGATATGACTGCATGGAAATTAGCAATTCATGTGCCAGAATCTTAGTTTATTCATAATTTGTTACTCTTATCTTCATTCTTATTAACCCATTTCTAAAATAAATAAAATGTAGAATCTTATTTTATTTGTATTTTTTATTATTTTTTTACTTTTATCTTATTTTCTATTACTTTTCTTTAAAATTGTTGGGTTTCATTTCTAGCCGACCCCAACTTGTTTGGGACAAAGGCTTGGTTGTTGTTGTTGTTGTAGTTTTTGCACATCACATCAAATTATATTTAATATACTCCCTCCGTCTCAAAAAGCTTATCGCTTTGTAGTTCAAAAATGAACTACAAAGCGACAAGCTTTTTGGAACGGAGGGAGTACTATCTAAAGTGATTAACTTTACGAACACATAAAAAATGTAAAATGTAGTCATAACTCTAATGAAAACCCTCGAGCAGCAAGCAGTGGGAACATGCTGTTAGATATCTGAGATAGGATCTTGTGCCTAATTGGTGATTAGGTCTTCAGTTGTTGCATGAACAGAGAGATAATTAACTAATCTAGAACACAATGAAGAACATGCAGATTAGAGTTAATCCATACCTTGGATCGTACCTTGTGATGCAGTAGACGCAACAATGGCTTTGGTGGCGGAGGCGATGATCTGCCGTTGATGGCGGTCGTGGCGGCGGTGAAGCCTTAGGAGGACCTTCCCCACGTTTCCCCCTCCATGTTGATCGGGTTGCTGAGTTGTTAGGGGTGATTAGGACTAATTAATTTCGTCACTTAATTAGCCATAATCCTAAGCTTATATAGGAAAGGGAGCACGTGAGGGGGCCTCCCAACAGTTTCGGTTGGGATGGTGTTCTGATCAAACACCAGGGGAGATCTAAACTGATTGAGTTGATTATTCTTGTAACCAACTCCTAACTCTCACGTGATCGATTCTAACATTCTCTCCCTTGATCACGAGACTAAGAAACTTATTAACACAAAACTAAACTGAATGTATATCTCCTTATGTTTGATATAAAGGACACGGCGAATCGAAAACAGCCAGTTACATACTTCTTGACCCGACGATCACGTTACATCTCACACTTATAAATATACACTAATTCTAAGTTTGGCCCCTAAGTATCCAGGAGGTCATAGGTTCTTCCTTAAACCCATGTGCGTTATGTGTTCACGGAACACATTGGGTAGATGTCCCTTTTGTATGCGGTACCGCGAGAATTCGCATGAATCTAATTGCTCAATGTTAAGTATGATTCTGGATATACTTCTTTGCAACACACAACTGATGTCAATGTGTTTGACTGCACATTTGACTTGTTGCCTTAGAAGTACGAATGACTTATGTGGTTTATGCTGTCTACCACTTCTTAGCCCGGGTTTTCTTATTTTGTCCGCTCAGCGACCTCATCACTAAGTTGTTGTGCATCGATCATGATGCAGTTACCTATGGTTTGGAGCTTTTTTCACAATAAAGCTCCATCTGTGAGTGTTATTAACTGATGTGGATTTTACTACACATCTCGTAGAAACTTAGTTTTACTGATCCATGGCTTTTCTAATACTGAACTTATCATGAGGCCTGATTTCTTGCAAAAACACAAGTTTTATACTGATCTTCATTCCAGTGACCTGGATTGAACTTATTAATGCCAAAATAACCTGACGGACTATGTCAAGGTTGGTTAATGAGAAAACTGGGAGCTTTCGACAGCGGAAAGCTTTGGAACCAGTTTCATTCGATCGATCTCTTAGTGGTTCCATACTAATTAACCTTGACTTTTCTGAGCAGACGAATTTGTTCGCATACATACCGTACTACTAAAGTACACTCTCATGTATGCCTAATAATCATAATACCTCTTAGTGTCGAAGTCAGAGGACAACTCTTATTGTTATCTAATAGTATATTGACATTATACTCAACAGCAGAACGTCAACTACAAAGGCGAGAAAAGTCGATTTCTCATTCTAAATTAAGTGAAAACTGAATTTTTCCTCATAATACTTAATATAACCCAAACTTACTAATTTACTTATAGAACTTGAGATACCTTGTATCGCATATGTTCCTTTTGCTTAAATGACAACTCTTCAGTTATGACATAGACGTTCTCTTGTGGATCTCAATTAAGAATCGTCATTATTACATCAGTCTGATGTAATACTAAGTCATAAGGCGCTGCTAATGTTATATTGATTTTGAACGAATCCTTAGTTGAGACAGTTGAGAATGAATTAACGTAATCAACGTCTCCTTAACGAAACTATTAGCCACAAGTTTGTCCTTACTATTTCTAACTTTTTCTTTTGGAGTCACGTGTTTGTGTAGAATCTTGACAGCCTACTAATATGGCTTCATTAGGAAGGTTCACTGAGTTACATACTTTATTGGCTTACTTATACCTCATCTAATCCTATATGGCTTGACACCATTCGGATGGATGAGAGCTTCATGTAGCTTAATTCAAATACGGTGAGATCAACCTTTATTTGAATATTGATCTTTCAACGAGATCCACTTATTCACGCATTATTACTAATTGAGGCGATTGTTGCTCTTCATCATAGGAGGCTAATTTAATCAACACAGAAAACTAAGATGTCCTGTGCAACAAGAGCTTTACTTAATTTCGCCACTAAAGAGCTAACAAAAGGCGTTGAGTCAATAATAACGAGATATGTTGACTTAACAGCAGCACGTAATGAGAAGAATGATACTTGAGTCATGGAGGTGGATCTTGCATCCACTTCTCGTCAAGATCATTTACTCAACTTACGTTGCTCCCCCTAATCTTAGCATATATTGTTTCCACGAACTTAGTGTTGGTCAAGTTCATGGAAATACTATTATCTTGCTGAATAGCCATCAATATGGCTTACTAATGTTTGGGCTAATTGACTTAGTGACAACCTCATTAATGTTTTAATGAGTATTTATGTCATGTCCTTGTCTATATGATGTTTTAAAACACCAACTGTCGAGGTGTCTAAACCGACACCTCCCCCAGACCTACACGGGTGTGGTCCGCGGAGGTTCAATGAATATTCGAGGGGCTAGTCCTAACAAGATCAAGCTCAGAGAATGATGAACACAAAGAATTTATGTGGTTCGGGCCGCCTGAGTGTAATACCCTACTCCACGGTGGTTTTTCTGTGTTGTATTGCTTGGTCTGAGAGCGCTTGCCTTAGTCGGTGGCTGCTCGATCCTTTTATAGTTCAAGGTCAAGCAACTTATAAGTGGGGCCGAGAGCCCGACAAGTGGCCTTGGGAGTACCAAATCCATTATAAGATCTGGGAGTAAATGTTATCCCCTGACAACGGCTTCAATGTTCCGCCTGTCCATACCCTGTCGCAGGGCTACAAATAGCCCCTCATTATGGTCGGTCGTGTCTTGTTGGTCTTGTCGAGGCCTCTCATTGGTCCGTCGTATGTAGTAGTTCGACTCTGACCAGTCATGACAAGATCGGTCACAGTCCACTTGACTTATGAGTGCGAGCTCCCGCCTACCTAGGGAACATGCGTCCTTCTAGCTTTGGCGTACCGAGCACGCCTCCCTTTACTGCTCCTTCCACGGAAAGGCTCAGGCTCAGCGCTGCCTGACACGTGGCAGCTCCCGGGCCTTCCCTCAGCAGGACGTCCATGTCCGGGAGGTTGGGTCCGGAGCTACCGGAAACGTAGCAGCATCGGACCCCCTCCCCACGAGAGGAGGTCCGGGACCGCCGACCTAGCGAGCACACCGGACCTTCCCTCGGCAAGGTGGTGGACCCAGTGCTGCAGGCCACGTGGAGGCACTGGACCATCTCTCAATGGGAGGTGCTACAGCTCCGCTTGCCGCGTGGCAACCTGGGCCCATGGCAGGCCTCGACCCTGTGGGCGGTGGGGCCCAATATGCATTTATCGCTGTACCCAGGGATACCCGGTTCGCCAGGCACCGACACCAACTATTTAAAATTTCGATTTAGCATGTGAATAGAGGTTTTGAGCCTCAATCATTTAGCTAATCAACTAACTTTAAGGACTTCAATGACTTCTTAGGGAACACGGGGTACACCGATCATAGTACTCCCCCTCACGATCGGATTCTAATCTTAGTGTTTGCCCCTCATGATCGGATTCTAATATTAGTGTTTTATGCATTCATCTGAGTAGAAAGTTCTTAGTAGGGATAATCGATTGAGAAACGGAGCGTTCTATTCTCCCCATCGAAATATGGCGTTATCGAAAGAGTCATAATTTCGAAGATGTTTCACGATCGATTCTTATGCGCTTACTGAAACTTGCTCATTCTGAGAGGAAATTTGATTATAGAGTCATGCGAGGATTATGAGAATGTCTCGTCAAAAGACAAAACTGTTGGGTGACCCTGGGCCCTAGGGCAGGGGCGTTGCAGCCCAGCCCAGGAGAGGCTCACAGGAGCAGGGGCAGAGTCCAGTTCAGACTGCACCCTATCAGGATAGCGCCATATTTGATATAGATATCCAGATTAGTTCCTTCCAAGATTAGATTTCCTTAGAGATCAAGTAGTAAGGGGTTAGGACTCCTCCTAACCCCCCCCCTAATAAATAAAGAGGGGTGCGCCCCTACCTGTACTCACAACACCAAATTAATAAACAATAATTTCCCCAACAAAAGCCCTCACGGCAGCAGCTCTGAACACAGTTGTTCTTGCGCAGTTTTGCAACAGGGGTGTCCTGTTCATCCTGTACATTGCTGTTCATCCCTGTACCAGCGCAGTACACCACCAGAGTACCCCATACCTCCTCCTGTTGTCCTGTCCTCTCTGTACTGCGCACCAGCAGTCCCTCTATTCTCTCTGTTCACCTTTGTCAGGCTGCAAGGGACCTAATATGTTCACCCAGATTTGTATAGCACCTGACTAGAGCAACTAGGGAGGTTCTAGGGGCGAATTTTCAACAATCGTGGTATCAGAGCCATGTCAACGGGACCCCAGCAGACCCCTCCTTCCAGCAACACCAGCGGCACCGGTTCCGTTACCGGCAGCAAGATCAAGACGACCCCACAAGTAGTTCGTGAGGTGAATACGGGGACCGAGTTCCCGCTACTCACCAAGACCAACTACGCGGAGTGGGCGGTCATGATGGAGATCAAGCTGAAGGCCCGGATGTTGTGGGAGGCGGTGAGCTGCGAAGGCGTGGCGACGCAGCAGGAGGACATGATGGCGCTGGACATCCTCGTCAGCGCTGTCCCGCCAGAGATGATCACGACGATCGGCAAGAAGAAGACAGCGAAGGAGGCTTGGGACACGATCGCCCTCATGCGGGTGGGGGCCGATCGCGTGAAGAAGACCACAGCGCGTCAACTCAGACGGGAGTTTGACGCTGTCACGTTCAAGGACGGCGAGAGCGTGGAGGACTTCTCCCTTCGTCTGAGCGGCATCATAGCCCGTCTCGAGACGCTAGGGGAGCACATCGACGAAGATGTGGTGGTGGAGAAGCTCCTTCGGAGCGTTCCAGAACGCTTCGAGCAGATCGTGGTGGCGATCTCGACCCTGCTGGACGTGTCGACCCTCACATTATCGGATGTGACGGGGCAGCTGAGGGCTGCTGAAAACTCCTTCGACACGACGCGGCGGAAGGGAGGAGTGCACGACGGCCAGCTGTACCTCACCCAGGAGGAGTGGGAGGCACGACGGAAGGAGGCGCGAGGCAATGAGGGTTCTTCGAAGAAGGGCGGCCGCAAAGGCGCGCCCAAGAAGAAGAAGGGTTCCGGGAAGGACATTCCACGGGACCAGTGCAGGAAGTGCGGCAAGAAGGGCCATTGGGCCAAGGAGTGTCGTTTGAAGAAGCAGCAGCAGGAGGAGCCGCAGCAGCAGGCGCACGTGACGAAGGCAGAGGAGGATGGCGCCTTATTCATGACAAGGGCTATCTCAGTACAGGAGGAGCCTGTACGCGAGCGTTCCACGCGTCCACTGGAGATAGTGGAGAGACACGTCTTCGCACATCGTGGCCACGACGACGACGACTCCGACGACGCCCTTTGGTACCTCGACACGGGCGCGACCAACCACATGACTGGTTCGCACGCCGTCTTCTCCGAGCTCGATGAGAATGTTGTCGGAACCATCAAGTTCGGCGACAACTCGGTCGTGCGGATCGAGGGGAAGGGCACGGTCCTGTTCGCCTGCGACACGGGTGAGCATCGGCGGCTCACTGGTGTCTACCTCATCCCGAGTCTCACCACAACCCTCATCAGCCTCGGGTAGCTGGATGAGGATGGCTACAACGTTACCATGCATGCAGGGGTGATGCACATTCGAGACGAGCAGAACCATCTCATCACACGAGTGCGGCGCGACGACAACAAGTTGTACCTCGTCAGGCTCAACATCACGCGTCCAGTTTGCCTGACCGCACGACGTGGTAATGTCGCGTGGCGTTGGCGCGAACGTTACGGACACGTTGGCTTCGAGGCGCTTCGGAAGCTGGCAAACGAGGAGATGGTGCTCGGGCTTCCGCAAATTGATCATGTTGATCAATTGTGCGAGGCTTGCTTGGCCGGGAAGTAGAGGCGCTCCAGCTTCCCCACGCAAGCTCGTCGGCGCGCGGAGGGCGCACTCGACCTCATCCACGGTGACATCTATGGGCCGATCACGCCGACGACTCCAGGCGGCAACAAGATGTTCTTGTTGCTAGTGGATGACATGAGCCGCTATATGTGGCTCTATCTCCTAGCAAGCAAGGACAAGGCGCCCGACTTAATTCAGCAATTCCAGGCAACAGCTGAATTAGAGTCCGGTAGGAGGCTGAAGCTACTTTGTACTGATCATGGAGGGGAGTTCACCTCACAGGAGTTCGGCGAGTACTGCGCTCAGCACGGCGTACAGCGTCAGCTCACAGCCCCATACACGCTGCAACAAAACGGGGTTGTGGAGCGGCGCAACCAGACGGTGGTCGGGATAGCAAGAAGCATGTTGAAGGCGAAGGGTATGTCCAGGTTCTTTTGGGGTGAGGCGGTCCTGACAGTCGTCTACATCTTGAATAGATCCCCCACCCGCGGCCTCGACGGGAAGACGCCATATGAAGCTTGGCACGGGGAGCGACCAGCCATCAACTACTTCCGAACTTTTGGGTGCGTGGGACATGTCAAAAATACATGCCCCCACCTAAAAAAGTTGGAAGACCGAAGTACGTCGATGGTGTTTCTTGGCTATGTTGCAGGGACGAAGGGCTACCGGATGTGCAATCCGGCCGATGGGCGCACACACATATCACGTGAAGTGATATTCGACGAGGCGGCCAAGTGGGACTGGGGTGAAGGAGCTGAAGAAGAGGACTACGACGTGTTCTACGTCGACTCCATGGGTTTAGCACATGCTGAACCTACTGTTCCAGCACCTAGCAAGGTGCTGCACGACTTGGAGGGGCCAAACAGCACCCCTGCAGCACCAAGGAGGGGCGCAGCATGGTTTGTCCAGACCCCAGGGGCCCCGATGCGGCACACCAGGGCTGCTAGTAGGCGACCAGCACCTCCCGCGACTCCCCGTAGGCTCCTGCAGGGTCTGTCCAGCACGGAGCAGTGCTGGGACAGCCCTGCACAGGGGTCAGCAGCAGTGGGAGGGTCCAGTTTTGAAGATTCCAGCACCTTCGTCACCCCCAGCAGCCTCCACGACCCATCCGCTTCGCCACGCCGCCGACGGATGTCGGTAGCAACGTCGACGCCTACCACAACAACAACGTTGCACTTCGGTTCCGAATGATGCGCAACATGCTGGGAACCCTCACCCCTCTTGGGCGCGCGCCACGCCCACCGAGCCTGGAGGAAGGGGAGCTCATGTTTACCACCGCGGAGGAGCCTACGTCCTTCGTCGTTGCCGAGGAACACCCGTGCTGGAGACGGGCCATGCTCGAGGAGATGGAGTCCATAGAAGAGAACAAGACGTGGCAACTTGTTGATCTTCCTGCAGGACACAAGCCCATTGGTCTCAAGTGGGTGCTCAAGGTGAAGAGGGACGAGCATGGAGAGGTGGTGAAGCACAAGGCTCGATTGGTGGCTAAAGGCTATGTCCAGCGGCAAGGAATAGACTTTGATGAGGTATTCGCTCCTGTAGCCCGTCTCGAGTCTGTTCGCTTGCTCCTTGCAGTAGCTACACACAAGGGATGGGAGGTACACCACATGGATGTGAAGAGCACCTTCGTGAACGGCGATCTGATGGAGGAGGTGTACGTCTCTCAGCCCGCTGGCTTCATCGTCGACGGAGCCGAACACAAGGTGTACCGGCTCAAGAAGGCTTTGTACGGACTTCGTCAAGCGCCCAGGGCCTGGAATGTCAAGCTCAACGATAGCTTGCTATCGCTTGGTTTCCAGAAGAGTACGAGCGAGCACGGGATTTACTTCCGTGGAGCTGGAGAGGAGAAGCTCATCGTTGGCGTGTACGTCGACGATCTCGTGATCACAGGAGGGGGCGACATCAAGAAGTTCAAGGAGGAGATGATGAAGCGGTTCAAGATGAGCGACTTGGGCCTCCTGTCGTATTATCTTGGCTTGGAGGTGCAGCAGTCTGAAGCAGGGATAAGTGTTGGGCAGGCGGCCTACACTTCCAAGCTTGTCTCAAAAGCTGGCCTGGAGGAGTGCAACCCTTGTGCATTCCCCATGGAGCAAGGCCTGAAGCTTTACAAGACAAGTGGAAGTCCATTGGTGCACGCAACGGATTACAGGAGTTTGGTGGGAGGGCTGCGATATTTGGTGAACACACGCCCCGACCTCGCCTACTCTGTTGGGTATGTGAGTCGGTTCTTGGAGGAGCCAAGGGAAGAACACTACGCTGCAGTCAAGCGCATCGTACGCTATATAGCGGGTACGATCCACTTTGGAGTCTTCTATCTAAAGGGAGGCAACATGGAGTTGATTGGCTACTCGGATAGCGACTATGCGGGAGACGTGGAGGACCGCAAGAGCACAAACGGGATGTTGCTTTGTCTAGGAAACAACCCCGTTTCGTGGCAGTCCAGCAAGCAGAAGGTGGTGGCCTTGTCCTCGTGTGAAGCAGAATATATTGCAGTAGCCCAAGGGGCATGTCAAGGTGTATGGATAGCACGGCTGAAGGAAGACTTGACTGAAAAGGTCAAGGCTCCAGTGCTACGGGTTGACAACAAGTCTGCCATAGACTTGAGCAAGAACCTGATGCACCATGACAGGAGCAAGCACATAGACACCAAATACCACTACATACACGAGTGTGTGGACAACGGTGTTATTATGCTTGAGCAAATATCTACTAAGGATCAGATGGCGGACATCTTGACCAAGGCGCTTGGAAGACAAAAGTTCGTCGAGATGAGGAGAAGGATAGGAGTTCTGGGTGTGCTACAGGGCCAGGGTCAGGAGGAGAATGCTGGGTGACCCTGGGCCCTAGGGCAGAGGCGTGGCAGCCCAGCCCAGGAGAGGCTCGCAAGAGCAGGGGGCAGAGTCCAGTTCGGACTGCACCCTACCAGGATAGTGCCAGATTTGATATAGATATCCATACTAGTTTCCTTCCAAGATTAGATTTCCTTAGATATCAAGTAGTAAGGGGTTAGGACTCCTCCTAACCCCCCTATAAATAAAGAGGGGTGCGCCCCTCCCTGTACTCGCAACACCAAATTAATAAACAATAGTTTCCCCAACAAAAGCCCTCACGGCAGCAGCTCTGAACACAGTTGTTCTTGCGTAGTTTTGCAACAGGGGCGTCCTGTTCATCCTGTACATTGCTGTTCATCCCTGTACCAGCGCAGTACACCACCAGAGTACCCCATACCTCCTCCTGTTGTCCTGTCCTCTCTGTACTGCGCACCAGCAGTCCCTCTATTCTCTCTGTTCACCTCTGTGAGGCTGCAAGGGATCTGATCTGTTCACCCAGATATGTACAGCACCTGACTAGAGCAACCAGGGAGGTTCTAGGGGCGGATTTCCAACAAAAACTCAACTTATTCGGACAAGTATATCAAGGTGACATATGAACTTAGTTGTCCAAGCAAGATTACTAAATCAAATTCCTTGAATAAGAGGGTAAATAATGAACTAGGAACTTAGTGAAACGTAAGTATGAAGCCATCTTTTGTTTGTAATTGGAGTTCGTGTTTGGCTTCTACTTTTGCTTCATGACCATTAGCGACTTTAACGGCCCTAATCCCTCTCCTGAGTATCCTCCTGTAATACTAAGTCGCTCATAGCAATGAGCTTTTCCTAAAATCCACTGCCTTTGCTTAGTGTTACAAATGCTATGTATTATTTTTCATGCAGGCTACTTGACGAAACAAAACATTCATAATTATCCGTCATTCTAAGTATGTGCACACGCACAACGCCTCCATTTTATTTCTTAGTTACAAGTTTCTTTGTGAGAATACTTGTATTAAACTTAATATAGTCAGTAAACTGACCTTTTGAGCTATTGGAGGTTCTAAGAGGAATTGTCACATTCGGAAACTGCTTTCCAAATGTGCTTAGTAATTGAATCATCAAACATATCATGTTTAATGACTCGCTAAATACGATCAAAATCGTACTTAAACTAAATGCTTTCATCATTACGAAGAGAACATATTGAGTTTCTCCATCTCGTAAGACAGAAAACTAAAACTGAGTACAATGTTTAACTGAGTATAGAGGATTCTACTGAGTGAAATTCTTAAAGAATGCATAAATTGAAATCAAACTTAGAAACAAACTAAAGTGTTATGTCTTGACTTTCACGTTGGCTACTTGGCAAAACATAACATAACTGATAACATAGTAAATTTTGTCTTTCACATTGGCTACTCGAGCAAAATTTTCTATGTACTAATATGAATAATAGTTGCTGAGATGAATTGTCGTCTTTTGTTGTTAAAACAAAATATGACATTCAATATATCTGAAAAAACATAGTAAATTTTGTCTTTCACGTTGGCTACTCAAACAAAATTTTCTATGATTTGATTCAAAACACTTAACTGAGGTGAAATGTCATCTTTTGTCATTCCAACAAAATATGACATTCATAATAACTAAGAAAACATAGCAAATTTCGTCTTTCACGTTGGCTACTCGAACGAAACTTTCTATGCACTAAATAACTGTGTTAAATAAAAAATATTGTCTTTTGTCTTTCACGTTGGCTACTCGAACAAAATACAACATTCATAACTGAGAATATGGCAAATTTTATCTTTCACGTTGGCCACTCAATAAAATTTCTATGCAACTATAACTGAGAACATAGTAATTATCAAAATTATTATGTATAAATTTAGTGATCTGAGATCATAGCAACTTTATCGTTCACGTTGGCTACTTAACAAAATTGCTATGAATACTTAGTGAACTGAGAGCATAGCATAATATTGTTATACAACAATTATTGTTATGCATAACTGAGTACACAGCGGAAGCTTAATCTCTGAATGCTCATACTTAATAATTCTGATGAAATTGAGATTAAATGACTAAGAATATACTTATCTCGATAACATAATAATATATATAAACAAATATGTAAATATAATATAAACATATTACTAATATTACATGAAATTGCTTAACTATTCTAAGTCATTTTAATCTAATTTAGTGAGCTCAAAATCTTAGTCCTATACCTAAATTTCTGAGATAATAAACTAAGGGTTACTGAAAAAAACATTATCTTATTACTAATGTTCTGAGAAAGAAAACTAAAATAATTCAGCTTAACCGAAATATGTAATAAACTGATGAAGGGGGATATTTCTCAAAATCATAGGTGCAGCATATGGTCCCTGATTCCTTTTGTGAGAATAAAACTAATTCTGGCATGATCCATGTAGGAACCGGCCCACTAACTTACTTAGACCCAAAATTTGCTTTAGTCCTCAGACCGAAAATAGTCTGCACCTAAACTTAATTGGATTCGGAGCTTAGGTGGCCCGAGGCACGCAGCCGACCCAGTTGGCCCGCTAATGACCCCGCCTGGGCCAGGCAGTCCACACCACGCGTGTGGGATGGCTCAGAGCCCGCTAAGGCGCCACCGAGTCCCGTCCACCGTTGGATTTCGTTCCAACAGCTCAGGACAAGTCGGCTGGCTGTACTTTGTTCGATGGCTATCGTTGATTATCCATCCGATGGTGCACATCGCAGTCCGAGGAATACAACGCGTTTGGCGTCGCGTCGGTCCCCCGAACCCTAAACTCAATTCACACTCTCCCTCACTCTCTTATCCGAGCGGCGGCGACACTCATGATGTGAGAGGGAGAGAGTCGGCGACAGGCTCCTCCGGCCACCTCCACGACCCGCGCGCCGGTGTGTGAGCCCGTCCGAAGGTGAGCTCACCACCACCGACTCGCTGGGCAACCGCGGAGTGACGGGGAGACACCGCCGTCCTTAATCCCGCCATAACCCTAGCCCAATCTCACCCCACCTCTCCCTCTTTCTTCCCTCTCGAGCGGTGCTGAGCAACGAAGACATGAAGGAGGGCCGCGGCCATGGTGGCCTGGCGGCGATGCCTCGGGCCCCTTCGCCGGTGTGCGCGCCCGCTCGCGGGTGGACGCGCTGCCGTCGAATGGCACCGTGGTGGCGCGCTGAGAAATAGCCCAAGCACACGCACCCGAGGTGGCGGCTCGGCGTTTGACTGCCCGGAGGTTCGCGCCGGCGATGGTGTGTATTGGTCCGGTGATGGCAACGATGAGAGTCACCGTCTGGTAAGTTCCTCGCGCCCTTAATCTTAGTTGTTCTAAGGTTAGGGTTCCAGGTTTTCTAATATTTGGGGATTTTCGGGTTTGACCAAAACCCCTCAATCCCCTCTGAGTGATTCAATTCGATCTCAAGATCGGATTGGATCCTAATTTGTTTACTTATTTGGTCCGAATTCATGTTCTGAGATTGACTGAGGTTTGGAATTTGAAGCTCTATTATAATTGACTGATTACTGATTTCTTGGTTCGAATCCAATGTTCTGAGTTTCTAATTTTGGATGCTGAGATTGAATTCGAACCCTAAATCCCCTTCTAGGTTATTGGTTTCAATTTCTATGAAACTGAGTATATATCTAAGTTCAAAAACCGAAACCCTGATTTGATTCTTGATCTGATTTCGAGTTCAATCCGAACTCGAAACCCTAATCTGAAATTGCCTCCTTCTAATTATTTTCGAAACTGATCTGAGTCTTAGGAGTTGATCTTAGAAACCGAAAATACCTAAGCCAATTATGGTGGCTCCTGGTACCATTGTTAGATATCTGAGATAGGATCTTGTGCCTAATTGGTGATTAGGTCTCCTGTTGTTGCATGAACAGAGAGATAATTAACTAATCTAGAACACAATGAAGAACATACAGATTAGAGTTAATCCATACCTTGGATCGTACCTTGTGATGCAGTAGACGCAACAATGGCTTTGGCGGCGGAGGCGACGATCTGCTGTTGATGGCGGTCATGGCGGCGGTGAAGCCTTAGGAGGACCTTCCCCACGTTTCTCCCTCCATGTTGATCGGGCTGCTGAGTTGTTAGGGGTGATTTGGCCTAATTAATTTTGTCACTTAATTAGCCATAATCCTAAGCTTATATAGGAGAGGGAACACGTGAGGGGGTCTCCCAACAGTTTCGGTTGGGATGATGTTCCGATCAAACACCAGGGGAGATCTAAACTGATTGAGTTGGTTATTCTTGTAACCAACTCGTAACTCTCACGTGATCAATTCTAACACATGCTTCTCACAATGTGGTCCTTTAGTTACGGTGATGATGGATGTGAGATGATTCAGGCACAACAGACATAAGTGTGATAAGCAAACGACTTGGATACAGAGCGGACCACCAGCATAAAGTAATTCTTAGTTAACAAAGAAGGGAGGGTTCTTACAATTTCATAAACTTGGCGGCGACAAAGGTGGCGGGTAGCTTGCATATGGATGACCATGAAAAATGGCATCAAAGCTGTCATGCAACACACACATCCTCTCAACTAGCAACGTATTCAGATTCAGTACGAAACAATGTATTATCTCCCTCCCTCAGTCCACACGGACTGGAGTTCCTAGGAGCAAGTAGCCCTCCACTGCGCCAATGATGAAGTAATAAAGGAGGATCTTGGCAAGGGAATACACTTATCATATCGCCACACTCCTCTGCCCCAACACCATTGTTTTGGCAAATCTTGGTAAAGAGGCGTAATTTGCCGCCTATAACTTCAAGGGTTAACAAACCAAGCCTGTTTTCCGCTGCATCCACAACGGCCAGCCCTAGTGAAAACCCTCGTCCATGGATAATAAGCCGTGTCATGCGGAACGAGCGGGAACTTCATCTCACACGGGTCTAGCGCGAGCATATATTTCTCAAAGTGATGCACCCAGTAGAAGCTGCCACGCACATAGTAGCGCTTCAACCTATTCACTTCAAGAATCAATCCGGCAGGTAAAAATCTGAACGATGTGGCGCAGCACCATTTTCCGGTGGCAGCAGAGAAGAGGAAAGTCACGATCTCGTAGTCGGAAAGCCAATTGTAGATCACTCGGAAATGTGAAACATTCTCCATGTCCCCGTCGTCAGATGGTCCAAAGAATGGTTCGGATTTTATTTCGCTGTAGCCTGTAGGATGGCGTGCGAGACACTATATCTCTGGGGATAGGAGGGATCTGGTCGACGGTACAAGGGGTCACAGACCACGAGCTCTAGTAAGGTGGAGCCGTCGATGGCGTTCCGAGAAAGAAGGAAGTGGCCATCGCGGACATCGCATACGCGCCAGCTGTTGTTGGGGCGGGAGTCGTTGGGGTGGGGGGGGGGGGGGGGGGGGGGAAGGAGAATGTGTGGTCGCTGGCTCGCGCGAGGGCGCATGCAGCGGGGGCGGACCGGTGGGGCGGCTCGACGGGTTGGAGCCCTCGGATCGCTTCGAAGTGGATGAATCCGACGATGGGCGGCGGGTGGAGGGACTTGAAGCGGCGGAGGAAGCTGCCGCCGGTGGCGACGCGGCGGAAGGCTTGGCAGGTGGCTGAGGCGCGGGCGAGGTCGGCACTGGAGTCGAGGCCGAGGAAGATGTCCTCCAGAACCTGTCGGGGGGGGGGGGGGGGGGGGGGGGGGGGGGGGGGAGGGAGAGGAGCGCCTGCTCGGCGGCCGCTGTGGCCGTCTGCGAGGCCATCACGCGGTCGGCGTCGTGGTTGCAGCGTCGTGTTCGGTTTCCACTCAGCTGGACAGTGTGTGCGAGTGTAAAGGTAGTAGAAGCAAACCTTGGCCTGTGGCTGCGCTCGCTGTGTACCACATGGGTCGGCCTGCAATGGTCATCGATCAGCAAATTTCGTCAAATGAAATTCAACGAATTCGAATTTAAATTTGATAAAATCTCATATTTAAATTTTGATGGATTTTGAAGTGATGAAATCTCAAACCTGAAATTTAAATTTATTCCCAATCTTGAAAATTTTGTTGGCTAGAACAATCAAACTTGGAAAGATTTGGACTTGATTGCATTTGAAATATATAAATGTACACAAAAAGGTTGAACCCCCGAATTTACAGCAAGAAACATAAAGGTTAATGGCGATAAACGATTGTCACCTTTTCTGCTCCTTGTTACTCTGAATCATTCTTTATCTAAAAAATGCTCCATGTTATTTCTCAAAATGGCTCGCGCTTCGCTCCCACCCGCTCTCCTCACACACCGACCCCCATCCAACACTATCGTCGGCGCTGCAGTAAACTCAACCTGCCGGAGCTAGCCCGCGAAGGGGCTCGCGGCATGCCTCCACCTCGCCTGAGGATGGGCCCAACCCCCCCCCCCCTGCCATCCAATGGTAGGAGACCATGAAGAGGCCGAATTTCACGGCTGGAGCCGCCAGCGTGGAAAAGAGTTTCAAAAGTTCGTTCTCCATCGATTCAGGTCATCAGTTCATCACCCCTCATCTTCCCCTGTGGGTTCGTTCTTCATGCTAGCTGTTTTCCAGCGGTTCACTTTCGACTGTCTGAGAAGTCGTAGATTGGGCCCTGCACTCTGTTCTTGGGGGGAACCCGAGAAGTTTCCACGTAGCCTATGAGTCTGATCGTCACTACAAATTCTCCGTCACCAATAAATCTGTTGGAAGGCTCATTCAATCCATCAGGCGTATCACAACAGATGAGTTCAACGTATATTTCCACCTAGGCATGATGGGGGGGGGGGGGGGGGGGCTGTGGGCTAAAGATCTTAAAACTTGACTGCGTGAGGAAGAAGGGGACTGGAAACTAGTCTCACGCAACAAGCGAAAAAGCAAAAAAGTTTCCTTCACCAATCCCATCAATTCCTTCTCCAGTCCCACCAGTTCGAAAATCAATACAAAAGCTGTAGTTCCCAAGGTGATGCCAACCCTAAAGTTTGGATCCTTCGAGTGTCCTCTCTCCTTGGATCTTCATCATCATATGCTTCCCGTTAGATTTGCTAGTAACATGGTTTGAGCTCTATCAGGCAAACTAAAATGTACACTGGTAAATCCAGCTGTGACGTTGATTTTACTGAGCAAAGTCAAGTCATCGACCCGGTTGTTCAAAATACTCATCATGACACTGCCGCCCACTTCACTCCGGTTGCTAGCAAAGGGGTAATGGGATTTAACGTTCCCAACAGTGTCAACATTAATACCCTTCGATCGCCCCCTTACCATAACAAGTTGCATCCTCGGGCACATCGGGAGAAAGGTGAGGCTTCAAAGTGGGGACAGGAACAAATTATTTCAGAAGGTGCTATTGATGCTTTAGTCTGAGGCATATCTCCTGGAACTACAACAACAAAATCCGGTGTAGATACTGCTAGGTACTGGGTCACAAAGAAGTCGCTTGCCAAAAGAAGACGAAGCAGACGTACTATCTGGCGCATCATGGGAAGGGGGCAGGCATTGAATACGACCATCGAAACTCAAAACCCCAGCCGAGTTAATTACACAACCAACTCCACTTGCCTACCTCCTCATCAAAACACCGACCTTCGCCTTCCTCAATATCACTCCTCTCATCCCACTGCTCAGAAAACACCGGATATTGCCGCCAGCTCGTCCCCTAGCAAACTACACAACCTCCATAGCTTCCATGGCGAACTTTACGGTAGCACCGAACCGCTTCATCCCCAACCCTGCCTATGATGTGGTTGATGGCAGCCCAGGACGTGTCTCGCGCCGCATGGTGTACCTCCCGGCGGAGGATACCCAATGTGCTCATGAAGAATACCTCATCGTTGTGGATGAGGCTGGCTTGGTGGACCACAATGACTATGGGCAGATGAAGATTCAAGTAGAGCACGCCATTCTCGACCTCGACTTCACCGTCCGTCTCTCCAGCCTGACCCGTTGGGGATAGGGCTGTACAAGCTGATAGCATATTCCAGTGTGACACCTGCAGCAGATGAGCCCCATCAACGTTGATGGGCTAAGTGTCTCCTTCCACCGACACGACTACGACATCAACAAAAGCACCACAGATACGCAAGAACCGGTTGGATACTGATCCTAGGGATACCCCTGGATTTCCAAACTCTGCACACCTGGACATCGCTGTATCTACCTTCGGTAAGCTCCTCAGCTACCATAATGCTCCGCAGGCCAAGGTATATGCTCTGGTTAAATGCATGTATGATGAAGCTCGCGACAATTCCTAGAAGCCTGGGTCCTTCGGCAAGGAGACTCTAGTGGGTATTCCTGGTCATGGACTTGCCCCGTTATCATCTTGATGGGTTGCACCAGCTCCTGCCTCCTCAGGTAGGGGAAGATGAGCTGCCCCCGGATGGAAACCCTCACCTGCCCCCACCACCCCCGCCGCATGGCGGGCCATGAACGGGAACGGGGGGTTTCTTCATCCGCAGCAGAACCAGTGCCTGACCCGGCCTGGGAGGAGGCTGTTGCGGCGGCTGCTGCTCAAGCCAATGGTCATGTGCCCCACGCCAATGGCCATGTCAACGGCTGGGGTTGGATACAGTGGCCGCAAATCAATGCTCCGGTTGATGCAACAACCTTCTCTTCCAGCGGAACAACAACACCAGAGGCGACAGCTCGAGCTCGTCCAATGAAGATCATCGCATCCATCCGCCTCCACTAGTTGAACAACCAGACCCCCAACAATGTCTTGGCAATGGCAATCCCTCAGCCATCCCCTACTGGAACTACTCTGCAGAGCTACCCAACATTGTTCCACAATGATCAGTTCGGCAGAATCATCCAACCGCAGAATCCAGGCATCAACGGGCTTACCCTTTGCTACGCTGACCATCATAGACCACACTGGTGCTAATTCTCGCCAGAAAGAAGGGAAGTGGCCTAGGTCACACTCTGGGCCTCATCGGTTTAACAGGTTTACTCTAGGAGGCCAAAGCAGCAGGTATCTCCCACTGACCAATCTCTCTTAATTCACACTTAGTTGTGTCACCCCTTCAATTAAGCAACCAGCTACACACTTTGCTCCTTTCCCGCAGAACTCTCTAAGAAGGAGCCCAAGAATCTTAGAGCTCACGAGTGGGCACAAGCCGTCTACTACATCCTCCAAAGGTCAGAAGGGTCTGAAGGGTGCCACCAGCAACAAGAGAACAAGGTATGACACATCTAGTCAAATCATATTCAATGGCCCAGTCAAATTTCCCACTATCCAGTGCATTGAACAATGCCAGGTTACTTATCCGGAAATCCCACCCTTGATCCTCCAGGAGACAGCTCGGGAGCGATGCGGGATCTCGCCAGGGCTGGTCATCAATATGCTTGACCAGCAAAAGCAAAACCAGGACATGGTAGCCCATGTCGCACAACAGGATCAGCGGAAGGGCTACTGGATTTCGGCCCGTGAAGGAATAGCCTAATAAACTTACCATCTGATGGAGTAGACACCATGCTTCTGTTAGGTCCCCTAGACTGGCTGCTAGCTTCACGAGGGCAGGGGTATATTTTGCTATGTGTATGATGTATCGGGACGGTCTTTGTCAGAACAACTAGTTAGTTTCTATCTTGCATCCATTGTCCTGCTTCACTGCTACTTACTCTAAGGAATTGCCACAATATGCCTTTGTTACGCAACCATTGTATATGTTGCACTATATTCCCCTCATCATGGGAGCAGGTGTTCCCTGCAACTAAACTGACCCCTCCCAAATCATGACATGGATAATGCAAACAGAATGCTGAATATACTCAATTGGAACATTAGAGGAATTAATGATGAGTGCAAACATCAGGTTCTATGAGCCAAAATAGAATAAAGTAACTGCTCGGTGTTCTGCATACAAGAGACCAATGAGAAGACATTGATCAACGGTATATAAAGAAGTTTGCACCAAAAAGAATCAACAAATTCTGTTTCTCGCCATCAAGTGGTGCTTCAGAGGGTATATTAATGGGTTGGAATGGTAGCATAATGTAGGGGAACATACCACTATCAACAGTTTCTCGGTCACGGTTAACTTTACCTCACTACTGGATGGGATGGAATGGCGCCTATCAACGTATATGGGCGCAAGTCACGGCCCAAGCCGAACATAATTTACTCAATGGATGATGAGCCTAACCATTGAGCAATCGGATAATTGGTTATTCATTGGGGATTTCAATTACTACAGATCTCCTGAAGATAGAAACCAATCGGGCACAAGTTCTAGTGACATGCAAACTTTCAGTCAAATCATGGTAACCTGGGGATCATAGAAATACCACTCAAAGGGAGAAGATTCACTTGAAGAAATATGCAACATTCACCTCTATTAGAACAACTTGACTGGTGCTTCACTTCCTTGAACTGGACAACAACCTTCCCCAATACACTCCTATTACCGCTTGCCAGGACAACATCAGATCATGTTCCATGCGTCGTCACCATAGGCACGTCAGTACCAAGAGCTCAAACATTTAGATTTGAGAACTATTGGATCAAACTACCAGGCTTCAGGAAGTTGTCCAGTCAACGTAGAATGCAACCCACCTTAACAGATCCAGATATCGCACGCAGAATCTCGGCAAAATTCAAGTTACTGAGAACTGTCCTGAAAAGGCGGAGTCGTCAGCTTGGAACATAACCAAACTATTCCAAGCAAATAATGAAGTTATCATGGTGATGGACAGATTGGAAGAGCAACGTCAGTTGTACAACCTAGAATCCACATTCAGGGATTTGATAAAAGACAATGTACAGAGGTTACTGCAGGTCAAAAATGTATATTGGAAGCAAAGATACACAGAAAGATGGGTCAAACTGGGGGATGAACCTACAAAATTCTTTCATGCAGCGCTACAGACCTACAGCTATACAAAAGAAACACCATCTCCTCTCTTCTGGACCAGCAGGGGGAAAATATGTTGGATCACACCACAAAGGCAGCTGTTCTATGGCAAGAATATAAAAACAAATTGGGCACTTCAGAAGGGATCACTAGAGAAATATTTATGAACAACAGTACACAAGTTCCGCTAGATATGCTAGCAGAGGAATTCACAGCCCATGAAATAGATGACACAATCAAACAAATGCCGAGTGACAAAGCACCAGGTTCAGACGGCTTCAACAATAAGTTTTATAAAGTATGCTGGTCAATTATCAAAACAGACATGCACCATCTATGCCGAGAATTCTTCCATGGGACAACCAACATCAGGCCCTTGAATGGATCGTACATCACGTTGATTCCAAAAGTTGCCAATCCAACTTGGACAAATGACTTCAGGCCAATCTCATTGCTGAACTCAAGCATCAAGATAATCACCAAAATTATGGCCAATAGGCTACAAAAACAATCACGAAGATCATCCACCAGAACCAATACGGTTTCATAAAAGGAAGAACGATTCAAGATTGCCTAGCATGGAATTATGAATACCTATATCAGTGCACGAAATCTAAGCACCCCATCATAGTTCTCAAGATAGACTTCTGAGAAGGCTTTTGACCTGGTGTGGAATATGAAGCCATCATCTTGATGCTTCATCATCATGGTTTTCCAACCAAATGGACTGAATGGGTCTCAGAAATACTGAAAACAGCATCAACGTCTATTCTGCTCAATGGAACTCCCGGGAAAATTTATACACTGCAAGAGAGGAGTTAGACAGGAAGATCCACTGTCACCATTGCTCTTCGTGTTAGCAGCAGAATTGCTACAACATCTTATAGACCTAGCAAGCAATGCAGGGTTACTCTCACATCCCCTCCAACACTCGACCACACCTGGGCTTCCCCATAGTCCAATATGAGGATGACACTATCATCGCACTTAAAGCAAATCAGAAAGAGTTATTCTTCTTCAAGAATCTACTCCAATCTTTGAAGGGCAACATGGCTGAAAGTGAACATGGAAAAATCCTGCATGATTCCAATCAACTTAACTGCTACGGATACAGAAATCATGGCAGGAACTTTGGGATGCAAAGTGGGGGCGTTCCCATTCAACTACTAGGTCTCTCGATGTCCACGATCAAGCCAAAAATCCAACACTTTCAAGAATTAGCGGGGAAAATAGAAAGGAAATTCAACGCCATATCAGGACACCTTTCAATGGGGGGACGATGCACACTAGTGGACAACCTTATATCAACAATACCAGTATACGCTATGTGCACGTTGGAAGTTAGACTGGGAGTGCCAAGAACAATCGACCGAATAAGAAAAAACTGCCTATGGAGGGGCTCGGATATAACCGGTAAGGGAAACCGCTGGTCAAATGGTCCAACGTCACTAGACCGAAGAACAAGGGGGGGGGGGGGGTCTGTGCCTCAAGAATCTGGAAGAAATGAACAAATCACTCCTCCATAAGTTTCTGGACAAACTGTACAACAAAAAGGATATTCCCTGAGTTCAACTTATTCTAGCAACCTATTTTCATGACAGATCTGCACCACACTCCCACACAAACAGGGGATCCTTCTGGTGGAGGGATGTAATTAGTATGTGGCCAACCTTCAAGATGAATGCAAAGCTAACAATGGGATCAGGTGAAACTGCTCTTCTTTGGAAGATGACTGGTCAGGATAGGTGCTCAGGGACAGATTGCCACATGCACACTCATATGCAAAGAAACCAAACATCTCTGTGGCGCAGTTCCGTCATCAAACAATCATACAAAACAGCTTCCACACCCCACTCTCGGAGATTGCAGCGACTGAAATACAATAACTCATTCAAATTATACAACAACCTCATGAGTCGCAAGCACAGCGTACCCCTGATGTCTTGACATTTCTCAATGGAGCAAGCAGGCTGAAAACAAGTTGGATATACAACTCAGTCTTTCTAAATATTGTGCAACCCTGATCGATGGACTGGATATGGAAGGCAAGAATGACAAAAAGAATCAAATATTCTGCTGGCTAATGTTCCTAGACAGGCTAAACTCACGAAACATACTAAGGAGGAGAAAATACAAACTGGATAATGATGACTACTCATGTGTGCTTTGCAACTCAGCCACGAAAGAGTTCACATATCATCTATTCTTCACCTGTCCATTTAGCACGGCATGCTGGGATTTTTCTTCACCTCAATTGGGATTACACACTACCATTCTTCACAACCATTGAGCTGGCAGGCGCAGCGTGGGGACACGGATTCATGGAGATCTTCTCGATTGCGGCTTGGAAATCTGGAAGCAGTGTAATGGCAAGATTTTTAGAGGAGACCAACCCTCGCTGCATTCGTAGAAAAATAAGTTCCACAATTCTATTAATGCTCAGTCTGTTAGGTTCAAGCCTAATGTCAGAGCTAGAATCTTTCTTTGGCTAAACAACCTGTTTCAGAATCCTATCTCAGGAAGCTGAAAGTGTTAACCCTAACTGTAGTTCGATTACTTATATTTATATTATATTAACACAGTCGGGTGTTTCTCCTACTGTTTTGGTCAAAAAAAATGCTCCATGTTCAGCAGCTCACTGCTGCAATGCTCTTGCTCTCAGGATTGGTGAAATTATTCTTGTAGTTAGCAAACAAGCAATCTCTTTTGCAAGCCTGATCTTTGAAGTTGTACACAAAATATACGAAAGCACATTATGGGCAGAACACTCGCAAGCAAGAGGGACAATATATAGGAGGCTGATTATAACACTGCATTTTTATTTTGTTCACGGCAGTTCAGACTACCAAGGTTCCATTCCACAGACATTCACGAGACAGGAGCACATACTTAAAACCATACATCGTCAGATGGCACACCAGAGTGACTCGACTTAAAGACCAAATAGTTAAAGGATACAACATATGGCAAAACGGAGCAACATGACAGCAAAACTAGCCCAGCTATTACAGACTAAATGCAGGTGACATTTTGCCAGTAGAAGCTGATGTCTTGTATGGAATTTTGTAGCCGCAAGCCAGATGTAGCCAGATGATGGTGGGCTGTTCCTTTGAAGGGTCCTGATCAGAGTGTCAAGAGAGCACATGTATCAAAAAGACAAACTTGGAATAGTCGCAAGGAGTTCAGTCAAAATAAAGCATTTGACACCAAGTGTTTCCAGCTGGGGCCACATGAGGGTTGAAGCATCTTAACAAAGATATATAGGAATTTTTTTATTTCGATCATTCGAAACGGCAAAGCAAGGCACAAATTTGTCAGCTCTAGCACTCAAAAATGCTAGTCACACACTACAGAGTTCATTAAAAGACGATACAAACAAAAAGCTACAAAGAAGGGAAAAGACAGGTGCAATTATAAAAATTCATAGCTTCAGAAAATGTAAAGACCCTACATCCATATATCATTCTAGTGTCAAGTTCATCAGGAAGCTCATGAAGGAACTAAATCAAACAATACACAAACTTCTATACAGAGACACAACATAGAAACCATGACTTCTGCAACGAAACTGTCCACAGGTGTATTCAAACACACGTCAGGTCCCATATGTTTAAACATTTGTCAGGATATGGTCAAAATGTCATGGTCTAGGTATGATCATGAACTGACCTAAGGTATGTCCCTGAGCCTAGTTAGCACGCCAAGCCCACAAGCAGCAGCCAGAGAAAAGGGGTCGAGAGTGGAGTGCTACCAGATGGACTTAGTCTTTCCGTAATTCTTATAGGGAAGGCTTATGAACCCATGCTCTAGCTTACATGATACACCCCACTTTACGTAGGCAACTCTCCACGTCAACAAACTCATCCAACTTCATCTCCAGCCAATTTAATTCAAGTGAAGAAAATCCGGTCAAATCCAGTCTAAAGGAAGGAAATAATAACTACAAGATTATGTGATATGAAATCTTACCATCTGATGCTATGTTTAGACAGTTCGCTAAAGAGCACAAATGCTGATGTAATTAAAACATGAAATTACTAATGATTAATGTTTGGTTTAGAATTAGAACAACTTGGGCACAGGGATACAGGGGACTGAACTTGTAAATTGGTATTTTGCTTTGTTCCAAAAGGGAAGCCTAGTTCCCCTTAAATAGGCGACTCACCACCCCACTAACCAGTTGGGACTTGGGAGTAGGGTTAGAGAGAGGACTAGCATTATATAGATTGGTCTATTAATTCCAACTGGAAACCGACAACCCGTTAAATAAGCAACAACCCAAGAAAACTTCATCACTGGCCACTGAAGTAGATATAGTCAAATCTAGTGTAAACAAAGTAAGTATTCACTCCAATATTTTTTTAGCACAAACTGCAAGGGTATTCACTACAATATTAGAAGATAGGATGATTAACCCCCCCCCCCCCCCCCAACGCCCACAGTTTACAAGCAGCACATACAATATTTTCATTAACTCTTACCTAATTAAAAAAAAAACTCAGGGAAAGTGTCACATGGACAGTGTGCTAAAAACTTAGAATATTGATATAGCTGAAACTTGAAATTGCTAGTGAATAATCATTGATGTAGGATTAGTACAACTAGTTGGAGGTAGGGGTAGAGAGAAGGCTCATATTAAGAAGATTGATGTTTTGTTCATTCCAAAAGAGAATTCGCTGCCCAAACTCATCTAATTTCATCTTCAACAAATATAATCGGCACGAGATATAGACATAATAGGCATTCCTGTCCTCAGGACGCACACACAGCAAATGAAATAGACCATCAAAATCCTCCACGTGAGACTAAGATATTCCCTATTACGTAGTATGCAGGGAAAAAAGGCTCAGGGGACACAAGCATGTGCTAATGATGAAGAAGTGCTGATATACTTAAAACCTGAAATTACTAGGGAATAACTGTTGGTTAAAATTAGATCAACTAGTTTTTCACAACACGTCGAATCATATTTAATACACAACCTAATTTTATTACCTTTTGGAAGCTAAAACAGCACATAAATTTTTTTTTAAAATGCAGTCATATCTCTAATGAAAACCCTCAAGCAGCAAGCAGTAGGAACATGCTTCTTAAAATGTGGGCCTTTAGCTATGGTAATGATGGACATGAGATGATTGAGGCATATTCAAGCACAACAAACATAAGCGTGATAATCAAACATGCAATTTGGATACAAGAGCAGACCACCAGCATAAAGTAATTCTTAATTAACAAACAAGGGAGGGTTCTTACAAATTCATAAACTTGGCGGCGACAAGGGTGGCGGGAAGCTTGCATATGGGTGATCATGATGAGTGCCACCATCCAGCACACACAGCCTCTCAACCAGCAACGTTTCCAGGTTCAGTATGAAACATTGTGTTATGCTCCTCTCTTGGTCGACTTGGTGTGAAACTCCTAGCAGCAAGTAGCGCTCGGCTGCGCCAATGATGAAGTAATTACGGCCGGGCTCGGGCAAGGGGATGCACTTGTCATGTCGCCACTCCTCTGCCTCAACACCACTGCTTTGGCAAGTCTTGGTATAGAGGTATAGTGTGTCACCGTTAAGGGTTAACAGGCCAAGCCTGTCTTCTGCTGCATCCACAACGGCTAGCCTCCCTTTTCATGCAGGAGAACCCATTTGATGGGCCCTTGCCATGCAGGATGCGCGAGAACTTCATTTCACACGGGTCGAGCTTGAGCATATGTTTTTCCCATGGATGCACCCAGTAGAAGCAGCCGCGCGCGTAGTAGCGCTCCAACCAATTCCCTAGGAGCATCGATCTGGCGGGGAAAAAGCTGAATGATGTGGCGAAACACCATTTTCCAGTGACTGTAGAGAAGGCGAAGCTAATGATATTGTAGTTGGACAACCAATTGTAGATCACCCGGAAATGTTGAGCGGCTCTAGCCTCCAACTCTGTATCACAGGCTGCTGGTGCGAGGAATGGCTCGGATTTCTTTGGTCGCCTGAAGCGAGTGAGCTTCAAGGGTACCAGATCTCGGGGATCGGGGGGGGGGGGGGGGGGGGGGGGGGGGAGGGGAGGGTTTGGACGTACCGGCGGTGCAGTGGGTCACAGACGACGAGCTCCAGGAAGCTGGAGGCGTCGGTGCCGGCGTCCCGAGACAGGAGGAAGCGGCCGTCGCGGACATCGCGGGACGAGCCAGCTGGTGTTGGGGCGGGAGTCGTTAGGGAGGAAGGAGAACCTATAGTCGCCGGCTTGCACGAGGGCGCGTGCGGCGGGGGCGGACGGTGGGGCGGCTCGGCGGGGTTGAATTGCCGGATTTCGAGCCCCCGGATCGGTTCAAAATCAATGAGTCCTACGACGGGCGGCGGGTGGAGGGACGTCGAAGCTGCGGAGGAAGCGGTGGCCGGTGGCGACGCGGCGGAAGGCGCGGCAGGTGGCTGCGGCGCGGGCGAGGTCGGTACCGGAATCGAGGCGGAGGAAGATGTCCTCAAGGATCTCGTCGGGGAGGCGCCCCTGCTCGTCAGGCGCGGTGGTGATCTAGCTTGCCGCCGCGAGGCCATGGCGCGGTCGGCGCCGTGGTTGGCTGGTTGCAGCGGTGTGTCCGTGTGTGTTCGGTTTCCACTCAGCTCGACATTGTGCGAGTGTACAATGTGGTAGAAGCAAACCTGGGCCTGTGGGCTGCGCTCACTCGGGTTGTAGTACTACATGGGCTGGCCTGCAATGGTCATCGATCAGCAAACTCCTGATGCTGGCCCATCTCAAGAGTTTTTATTTTCTTTTCTTTTGATCGAAAAAACAATCATCATACCGTATTTACCATTTATCGAGTAAGAACTAAGAAATGAACACTATTTAGTTTTAAAAACAAGATTTACGTAATATCAAAATATCAAAGGAAAGAACAAACTCCTGGTGCACTTTTTGTGGTTGATAACAATGTAGACAATTTTGTTAACGCTTTTGCCGTCAATTTGCGGCTTGTTTGTAGGGCTGTCAACAAGCCGAGTTTGAGCGAGCTTGCCGGCCAAGGCTCGACCTCGGTAAGAATTCGAGCCGAGCTCGAACCGAGTTTGGAATCCGATTGATCCTGCAGTCAAGCTCAAGCTCGACTCGATAAGGCTCGTTCTTGGTTGAAGCTCGTTAAAAACTCGAGTTTGAACTTTGGGAGGCTTGTTTAAATAATTAAAATAAATTATAGTTAAGAGAAATATATTAACAAATAATATTTATAAAAAAACATAATTTATTTAAACGAGCTTTATCGAGCTTATCGAGCTCGAACTCGTCGGGCTCGCGAGCTTGAGATCAAGCTCGAGTCTGTCGAACCGAGCTCGAGTAGCTCACGAGCCTTGAGCTTCATTGACATCCCTACTTGTTTGCAAGAACACTTCGTGATAACCACCTAATTTGTATCATGATCAATAGTCATAATGCAAACTAGGGATTTATTAACAAATTTATATATCATAGTTATCAAATAACCTTTTAAACTGAATCACAATTAATACTCTCTCCGTTATAGAACACTTAGGGCCCCTTTGGTAGCTCAGGATCCCGAAGGGATCCCGGTTCAATGCCCGACTCAAAAATCCACGGGCAAATATTGCCCGATGTGCACTTGAGAACCCGTATTCCGGCCCGATCACGGGGGAGGATCGGGCTTTCCGCCCCGGCCACGCCAGGTCGGGGAGGAAAACCTGGCGTGCGCCGCTCGCATCTCCCTGCCCCCCCCCCCCCCGCGCCGCCGGTCGTCTCCCCCCATGCTTCGCAGGCCTCCGCGTCGATCTGCCTTCCCTAACTTTGTGATTCCGCGCTGGCCCCTCCCCACAGCGGCGCCGTCAGTCTCCTCCCCGCAGCCGCAGTCTCCTCCCCGCAGCCGCTCCACTGGCCTCCCCCCACCGCGCCGCATGTTGTCTCCCCCTCATGCTTCGCAGGCCTGTCATCTCTCGCCCCCACCCCCCACCCACATCGTCATCCTCGACCGTGACTCTGGAGGGGGGGATCCTCTTCCGACGCCGACGAGGACAGTGAACTGAGGAACGAAAAGTCCTCGGAGTCGTCTTCCAGGAGCGCGACCAGTAAGGATAGCCAAAAGTGGAAGAGGGGTGGGGCGGTGGAGGATGAGGCGAAGCGGCGATGCGCGTCTGGTGCGCAACCGCGAGAGCGAGCAACTGTCTCGGCAGCGGAAGAAGCAGTACGTTGAGGAGTTGAGGAGCTGGAGGGGAAGGTGAAGGCAAATGCAGGCCACCATCACCGACCTCTGGTCCAGGATCTCCTGCGTCACCATTGATCTGAAGCCACGACAAAATGCGAGCAAGACACTTCCAGTGTTGCTGTATATACCAAGGAATGGAAAAGCATGTCAAGGTCAACGGGAATCTTGTTATCAAGTCCATTGTAGCAAGCGAGGAAGCTTCTTCGCGATTGTCTAGCTATGATGGGAAAAGTCTTGGAAGCCAAGGATGGGAAGAGACTAGCTTAACAATTCCTGGCGTTTGGCACCACTAAAAGCAGGAGATAAAATGGAATCTGTCGAAGGTCTTAAACGACACTTTCCCCGGACCTGCTCAGAGAGCAACCCGCGGAGGTTCTTTGGATTCACGAGGGCTAGTCCCAGGAGATTCAGCGCAACGAGATGATGAACACAGAGGGTTTACGTGGTTCGGGCCGCCGGAGCGTAACACCCTACGTCCACGGGAGTGTTTGTGTATCGCCTTTGTCGAAGGTCGTAAACAACACATCCCTCGGACCTGCTTAGAGTGCAGCCCGCGGAGGTTCTTTGGGAATCACGAGGGCTAGTCCCAGGAGATCGAGCACAACAGGATGATGAACACAGGGGATTTACGTGGTTCGCGCCGCCGGAGCGTAATACTCTACGTCCACGGAGTGTTTTGTGTATTGACTTGCTTGAGCGTGTATGAGCCTTGGTCTAATTTTTCGTCCTTTGGGAAGGTCGTCTGCCGAGTCCTTTTATAGTTCAAGGACTCTGCAGTTACAAGGTGCGACCCCAGGACCCGATAGGTGGTCCCGCGGAGATCCAAATCCTATATAAGATCTAGGATTAATTGCTATCTACTTCCCTTTGTCAGGGGTGTCAATGCGCCGTCCCGCCACGTCGTGCGCCAGGGTTACACATAGCTGGTGATGATGGTCGTGCACGTCTCGTCCGTCTTGTCCTCGCGCCCATTCACCTGTCTTGCGGCGTGGGTCTGTACCGGCTACTTGGACAAGACAGGTCACTGGATCCTTGACTTTCGCAAGCGCGACTCAGCCTGCCTGGGGAAGGCGCGCGTACTTAATGCCTATCTAAGCAGCGCACGCGTTCCTTTACTGCAGCTTCCTACCGCACTGAGTAGGCCGTCCGCCACGTGGTTGCGCTGGAGCCTGCCTCTGCGGGAAGTAAAGCACTTGATGGACAGCCACGTGGCACATTCGGAGCCACCCCTATGGAGGGGTGGGGGCTCAGCCCTATAGGCCACGTGGTAGCTCCGGTGCCTTCCCCTGCGAGGATGCGGGCTTGGCCCTGAGGTCCCGATCAGCCACGTGGCGGCTCGGAGCCCGCCTCAGCGGGAAGGCGTGGGTCCGGTCCTGCCAGCCACGTGGCAGCTTGGGAGCCTCCCCTGGCGGGGAGGTAGGATCTGGTCCTTCCCTCCTCGACGTGACAGCCTCGGATTCGGCCTCTTAGGCTGAGGTGGAGTCCTTAGGCGGTTTTCTCCTGTGCGCGGGGGTACCCAGTCTACAGGGTACCGACAGTGGCCCCCGAGCCCACCTCGGAGAGTCGTCGATACCGCAGGTGGGGTCTTCTTCCTTTTCTTCCCACGCAACTCTCCCGATTCCACTTCGAGGCAGTTCCCCAGGCGACACGCCCCCTGCCGTTGAGGCGACGTGTCTCCTTCCGGTAAGTGAAGGTGCTGAACAGGCGCCGCGCGACGTGACTCCTACCTTCAATCGTGCTTTAACTGCAGTGGTTCCCAAGGCGGCCTCCTGCACTTCCGCTGCTTTCGCCCTTTCGAAAACCGCCGAGTTACCCCCCCCCCCCCCCCCCCCCCCCCCCCCCCCACCGCATGGCTAGCTGCCCCGGCTCGCCTTCTTCGTTGAGTGGACCTGGCCCTCATGTCATTGCCCATACGGGTTCATTACTCTTCTACTGAGGCTGTGGCGATCCACGCTTTTGTGCCTGTTGGCCTGCAGGGGTGCATAAAAAGAGAACTTTCCCCCTGAGGGTCCTTTCTCCCGCCTCTGCATCCCTGCGCTCGTGCTTTTGCCTCAAGCCCAGTTCTTGCGCTCTAGTTCCCAGTCTCCCCGTCTAGAGCCTCCTCCCTCAATCCTCATGGCGAGCATCTTGCCCAAGTCTAGGCTGTCCAGGCCCGCTAACCTGGCCCCGATGCGCCGGCTTCTCGGCTGGCATACTCCTGAGCGGGAGTCGTGGCTCCGTCCCAGGAGGCTCCCGCTAAGCCTCTCCGTCGGGGAGATGGTCCTCTTCTCATCGTACGTGCTAGCCGGCTTCGTCCCGCCAACATCCGCCTTCCTGGTCATGCTCCTGGAGACCTTCGGCCTCCAACTCCACCACCTCACACCGAACTCGATCACCATGCTGGCGGTCTTCGCTCACCTCTGCGAGATGTTCGTGGGGGTGATGCCGTCGGTAAAGCTCTTCCAGTACTTTTTTGTACTGAGGGCCACCGGCAGGAGTTCGAAGGAGCACCTCGGCGCCTACTACTTCCAGCGCCGGACAAAGGTACCCACGAGGTACATTGATTCCTTCAACTCCGCGAGGTGGGAGTTGTGGCATGAAGATTGGGTGATCGCCAAGTTCGAGGCCCACGACCGGATGTGCCTCCCCACCGGGATCCCCTACTTCGAGCGATCCTTCTAGGAGGAGCGCTCAGAGCTCGAGGAGGCATTCAACCCGGTGCTGGAGCGGATCCAGATGTTGGCGGACCACGGGCTGTCGTCCGCCATGGTGCTGAGGGACTTCATGTCCCGCCGCATAGCTCCGCTTCAGCACCGCGCCCGTCCGGTGTCGATGTTCACCGGCCTGTCGGACTGCACCCGGCTCGAGACTGGCCCCGGCTCCAAACCTGGGCGAGCAGCAGCTGCTCGACATGCTGACCCGGGTCTGCCCCGACGACATCTCTGCTGAGGCACTTGCTCTTCTGTCGGCCTACCGCCCCTTGTGCTCGGACTCTGAGTGAGGAGGTAGCTGCTGAAGACGATGCCGACCCTTGACGAGTCCGGGCTAGCGCGACGCCAGATTGGGGACCAGTTTCGGGGGGTTAACATTGCCGACGACGCTGAGGGAGGCGAGGCTCCCTTAAGCGACGTTGGTTCTTCAAGCGACGACTCCTCGGCGGCCCCCAGCACCATCCATGGGGTGGCGTCGTCGCCCCCGGCGACAAGGGGAAGGGGAAGGTGCCCAGTTCCGGTACTGGACCCGTCCCCCAAGAAGCGCGCCCGGTCGCCGCCGTCGGCCCCTTCTGCCCCTCATCAGGACTCCGGAGCCCTGCCGCGTCGTCACCAGGGGGCGCCGATGGCGCCACCTTGCCGCCTGAGTCCTCCATACGCAAGAGGGGGAGGCTCCTCAACGCCAACGGGACCCCAGCGTTCCCTCTCCGTTCGGAGGGGCGCCAGACCTCGGGGGTGCCGCTGACACCACCACCACAGGGGCCCCCAGCATACTCAGGGGCCCCCGTCGCGGGTTCGGGGGGGTCCGAACCCCCCCAACCCTTTCGGGAAGCAGTGGAACTTCAGCGTCCCCCGATAAGCCTGCTCAGATTTTACCTCGGATGTTCTTTGCTGTGCGCCTACCCTGTCAATATCTTATGGTCTGAGTTTGCTTGGTTTCAGTGCCACCACAACTACTCCACACCCGCGGGCACTTCTGTTGGGGGGTCTGCCGCTCCAGCCAGCTCGTGGGGGTCGTCTGCTGCCTCGGGCCCTGCTCCGGTGCACCAGGCTGCTGCCGTCGGGGTACCTTGGGCCTCTGTGCCCGAGATCCCCGCAGCGGCTGCAGAAGCCAAGCCGCGCGCGTTGACAAGCGCCGCCGCGCCTGCCAATGACTCCGCATCCACCGGCTACTCCGTGCTGGCCGATGCTGCCGTGCCCTTCGACACTGCTACGTCGGCTGGCGCCACCGCCCCGGGTGCTGCCATCCGGGAGGGGGCCCTGGTCCCCGCCTCCCCAGTGGTCCTCCAAATGGAGGACGACATTGAGGAAGTGTGGAGGCAGGGGCCCGCTACTACGGCGGAGCCTCTCCCCCTGTCCGAGGTTATGGCCGTGGCCTGCTCCGGCTTCCGGCAGGCCCAGGCGGCCCTTGCCCGGGAGAAAGGGCGGCTCGAGGACGAGGACGACCGGCTCCGAGAATGGGCGAGGACCCTGGAGGCCCAGACCCGGCTGGCGAAGAGCCGAGCGGCCCAGCGGGAGGCGGTCATTCGGGAGGAGATGAAGATCCTCGAGCAGGAGTGCGACCTCATCGCCCAGCTGGACGCCGTCACCCAGAAGTTGAAGGCTGACGCCGAGGCCATCCATGCTGAGGCCAGCTCCCGCCTCCAGGCCTGCGAGGACCTTCAGCACCAGCTGTCCCTCCGGGAGGCTGCTCTAGCCGAACGGGTAGCAGGAGCTGGCGGCAAAGCAGGCCGAAGTGCAGGCGACCTGCCGCGGGCTCATCCTCCAGCAGGAAGGGGCGAGAGTCCGTGCCACCGAGTTGGACTCCGGGAAGCCGTCGTGGCCGAGGCACAGCAGGCCCAATCCGTCGAGCGCCAGGCCCTCCTGGACCGCGAGTTCAACGTCGCCCTTAAGGAGGGCGACTTGGACCGCCGCGAGGCGGGGGTCGGCGAGCGCGAGAGGGCCCTGGCGGCCAAGGAGAAGCGGTTCCTGGATAGCGGCCCCCGGGCGCTAGCAGCGGCCCAGCAGGAGGTGGTGGAGCTCCGGGCCGACGCGCTCCGCCGAGGCCCGGAAGGTCTGGGAGTTCCTTGGCGGTGCCGACTTGGCACTGGTGCCGCTCGGCTTTAGCCCGACGCGCGTGGGGGAGCCGACGCAGGAGGTGAGTCAGGTGTTCCCGGCGCTCGACTCCACCAGCTCGAGGATGCGCTCGCTGGGGGCCATCCTTGGACAACCAGCTGGAAGCCGAGGGACGGATGCTGGTGAAGGAGGTGGCGACGCACATCCTGTCCCTGCTAACCGGAGCTGGTACCCCCGATGTCTCCCTGCAGCCGGTCCTCGAGGGGCCCATCGCCGAGAGGGAAGAGGCCGCCAAGTCTGAAGTTTCGGATGCAGTGGCACTTATCGCCTCAAGGTTCCAGTGGAGCGGCTGAGGGCTCCCCCGGGCGTCTGTTTAAGTTTTTGTCTTTCTGTTTTTGTCTTGTGGCTGGCTGTGGTGATAAACTCTTTATTTGTGTGATAAAAAATCTGTCTGTGGTGCCCTTTTATACTCAGCTTCTTTTTATTTCCAGCAATGTCTTCCAGCTGCTTGTTGTTCCTTAACTTCCAAGACCTGCCGTCCCCCAAAGTATGGCCCCCTGACAGGCGTGGCCAGTTGTTATGGGCACACCTGTCATATACTTAGGGCTTAAGGGCGGACCAGTGCAGGAGGAGCCTAGGATTCGTAGGTAGCATTGCCGTAGCTGAGTATGCAGGTATGTCGACAGCGGCCCCCCTGGGGGTGCCGCCGGAGCTTCAGTTCCGCGGTGGCCACCATCTTTATGGAGAGGTCGACAGCGGGCCCCCTGGGGGTGCCGTCGGGAGCTTCAGGCTGGCGGTGCCTGCCATTCTTCAGTGAGAGGTCGACAGCGGGCCCCCTGGGGGTGCTGCCGGAGCTCCAGTCCGGCGGTGCCCGCCATCTTCAGCAAGAGGTCGACAGCGGGCCCCCTGGGGGTGCTGCCGGAGCTTCAGGCCGGCGGTGCCCGCCATCTTCAGCGAGAGGTCGAAAGCGGGCCCCCTGGGGTGCCGCCGGAGCTCCAGTCCGGCGGTGCCCGCCATCTTCAGCGAGAGGTCGACAGCGGGCCCCCCTGGGGGTGCCGCCAGAGCTTCAGGCCGAAGGTGCCCACCATCTTCAGCGAGAGGTCGACAGCAGGCCCCCTGGGGGTGCCACCGGAGCTTCAGGCCGGCGTGCCCACCATCTTCAGCGAGAGGTCGACAGCGGGCCCCCTGGGGGTGCCGCCGGAGCTCCAGTCCGGCGGTGCTCACTATCTTCGCGGGTACTCTGGCGGTGGTTTGCTGGAATAACTTCACTTAAAGACCTATACATAGATCAAAAAAGAGAAGTAATTCTGTCCGCTGGTCACTTTGCCCCTGCTCTTTTTGTAGTGTCGCTTGACTTACGATCTTGGGCTGACTCGTGGGACTTGGGTAATTTAGTGCTTCTGCGCCTAGGACTCGTCGTCCAAACTACCCAAGGGTGGTCCATCTGGCCCCCCAGTACTCGACTGTAGCACTGGGGAGGCAGAGCGCACAGGCTTAGGGTACAGGACCAGGCTAAGCAGGTTGTGGCCCTGGACCTCCCGCTTGGCGTAAGCTTTTCCAGGGGAGACCATCTGGAGACACAGACCCCCGAGTATTGGAACATCCGAGGCCCCAGGCGCATTGCAGGTACCCCAAGCAACCCCACCTACAGTCCAGACAGCAAGGCAGTATGTAACTTTTACAATGAAATAGCATTGCCCCAACCCTGGTCTAGGGGTAGAACTTACGGAGGTGCTCGATGTTCCATGGGTTGGGTAATCGCTGTCCATCCTCCGTAGCCAGACGGACGCATCCTGGGCGGCAAACCTCTGTTACCCGGAAGGGACCCTCCCAGCTGGGGGAGAGTTTTGTTAGACCCTTCCCGTGGAGAGTATGCGGTGCAACACTAGGTCGTCTACCTTTAGCTCCCTACTACGCACGGTCCTCTGATGATAGCGCCGGAGCGCCTGCCTGTACCGTGCATTTCGGAGAGCCGCTCGCACTCGTCCCTCGTCGACGAGGTCCAGGTATTCACGCCGGAGCGGGTCCTGCGTGGCTTTGTCGTACCTCCGAGCACGGGGGGAGCCCATGGTAATTTTCTGGGGGGGGGGACGGCCACTGCCCCGTACACATGAAGAAAGGCGTTTCCCCCGTGGACCGGCTGGTTGATGTCCGGCTAGCCCACAACGCGCACGGAAGCTCATCCACCCAATTTTGCACCATGTTTTCTCAAGGTGTGAGAATGTGCGAGTCTT